>JBBPMU010000273.1:0-33090 GCA_038090475.1 Wakefieldia striispora | reverse complement strand
TCAGGTTGCGTTCCAATCATCATTATCTCGCGCCCACTATACTCTCGGTTTCAGATAGACGCCCGGGGCTTACACGTTGATACTTCGTTTCTTGTGGTTGCTTCATTCCCACCTACGCTCCACGACCTTGTCCCTCAGTCGTCCACCCCATCGACCAAGTTTCCTTGTGTTCACTGGAGTGCTCAACCAGGATCGTTTACCTTGCGACATGGAACACTTGAAAATGTTGATGAAGAAGGTAAGTCATTTACTGAAGTACCATACGTCGGAGAGTCGATCTGAAGGTTTCACCACAGAAACCTTCCGTGGAAGTGCAAACTCGCGGGAAATTGTCAAGCACTATACAGTCATCGGAAGCATCGACGAATCGGACTGAAACCGCCGTAAATATACTCAATGTTACGATTCAGCTTATCCAACAAGTCACCGACCTGATCCCGATCGACTTGGCGAAGAACGTACTGAAAGGGATCAGTAGTATACTGTTGCTCATTCAGGTCCCTTTCATACCTTTCTCCCCGTTGGCTCAAGAACAAACCATTAGATGCTACCCCAGAAATACATTCAAAATAAACTCGACCTGACGGGGCTTGTTCAGATTTGCAAGGACATCTGCTCGACGTTGGCGCGGGCCATGAACGGTGTTTCCACGGTTCAACTAAGCGACGTAGTCAAGGACGCGCTAGACGCGCTCAGCTCGTAAGACTTACTCATTGGTGCTAGCGTCCATAACTTGGCTTACGACAATCAAAATAGTTCGGTTGACCTGTTGTATTCGAAGGTTAAGGGGGCTCTGCAGCACGGGCGCGTGCGCAGAATGGTCGGTGTAACCCTGGACCAAAAGGTTATTAGTAATTGGACAGGGGAACTGGATCAAATTCAGAGGTCGTTCGGTGTATGTTACTCATCGGCATACCGTATCTACTCGGCTCAGCTGACGACTATCTTGACAGATGAAAGTGAATATCGTCTCTGCTATCCGTCTAGACCAAATATACCACGTATTGCAGCACCCTGAGATAAAAACGTGAGGGATACGACTTCTATTCTGTCAGAGTTTTCGCCAATGATACGTTGCAGCCTGATACCAGAGCCACCGCCAGCACCTCCTGCGTTCTTTTTTGGTCGGGAGCACCTGTTCGCTGAAGTGAAGCGTGCCTTGCTTTCCGATGAAGACGTCGCCCTGATTGGTCCCGGTGGGATCGGGAAGAGCACGCTGGCGAAAGCGCTCATCAATGACGAGGATATCCAGAAGCACTATGGGCGACGGTTTTTTGTGTCATATGATGGGATGGACCCTGCTGCGATAACAGCAGGTTCCTTTATCGACCGCGTTGCAGGTGTCCTGGGGTTTCCAATGCTCGGTGTGGGGGGCAAGAGTCACGTAATATCCAACCTCGCATCGTCTCCCATGTTTATTGTTCTTGATAACGCGGAGACCTTCGAAGACGCAGCAAATCCGGATGCCGCAGACGAGATAGCATCTGTCGTGGCCAATATTGCGAACACTCAAGGAGTGACGATGATGTTGACATCCCGAATAAGTCGTAGCGCTCGGGACGCGAACTGGACCGAGTTTAATGTCCTACCACTCCAACAGTCACCCGCAAGGCAATACTTTAGGAAAATATATCGCGGAGACGTCGCTGATGATGATGTTGATGAGCTGTTGGCCGCCGTTGACTATCACCCATTGTCGATCCACATTCTTGCCTATGCTGCGAGAGAGAGTCGATGGACTGGCGGGGAGCTCTTAGAGAAATGGAACGCGCAGCAAAACAGGTTACTACAGAGAGGTCGTAAAAAGGAAAATCTCGGTTTCAGTATCCGACTATCTCTGAGTTCGCCGTCCATCCAGGATCTTGGTGACGTTGCCATGAATGTCCTCGGCCTCATTGCGTTCTTTCCGCAAGGTGTCAACTTAAACTACGCTTCGCAACTATTTCCCTCGACCCCAAACATCATGCCGCTCTTGGATACACTATGTAGTGTGTCCCTTGTGTATCGCTCTGGTACATTCATCACAATACTTGCACCTATCCGGCTATTCCTCCTCGATGAGTTCCCGATTACAGGTCTCGGACTTCTTGAAGACATCCGGCGCACCTACTACGAGTCACTGGATGCATTATCCGAGAAGAAAGACTCTCATGCAAATCTTGTCATGTCTGATCATCGCAACATGGAGCATCTCCTTATGTATGACATTGAAAGTAGTCCCGGAAGCTTTCGGGAGACTACACATACCTGCTGCCAGTTTCTCAATGGACTCACTTGGCATAGGCTTCGCCCCACTCCCCTGGCCCCCATCGTTTCCTCACTTCCCGAAGGTTCAGACCCTGAAAAGGACTCGAAGGCACGGTGCCTATTCGCCCTCGGAGTCCTTTATTCCGAACTCTCAAATTATGCCTCTGCCGTAACAGTTGATTTGGCTGCCGGTGCACTTTTTGTTGCTGTTGGGAACCACAGGATGGCTTCGCTTTGCATCTCTAGCGCGGCCATGTATTACAATAATCAGGCATACCCTCTGCGTGCGTGCCAACTTCTGGAAGATTTCGTTCGTTCCCCTTCCTGGCAATGCATTGACGAGGATGACAAGGCGGAGATTTATTATACACTTGACTTCGCCAAGATGCACATGTCTCGTGACGGTGTCGAGGAGCTATTTCTGCATTCGATGGACCATTGGTATCGTGGTCTGTCTTCGCATGCAAGGCACTGGCAAACACGAATGTGCTATGGTTACAGTTCCCCAGAGGAAGTCGAGCGGAACCTCGAACCCCTCCAGTCCAGTTACGTGTCGTCATCCAATGTGTGGGATCGCTGGGAATTCCTCTCAGCCATGGCAGAGGCCGCGTTCCTACAGAGGAGATACGACAGAACGATGGAATTACTAAACCAAGCACATGACGCCGTCAGTGGCAACTTCCTACTCACGTTGATGGTGCTCCGTTACCAGGCAGCAGTTGCGTCGGTGCAGGGCAACTATGAGCTCGCACGATCCCTTCTGCAGGAAACTCTCGACACTCTCAGCGTGGTCGCCACCCCTTCCTCTTCCGACTTTTTGCTGATGCGCTACGTCCAAGGACAGAACGAGCTCTATGCAAAAAAATATTCTGAAGCTCGCCGACTGCTCTCGGACGTGATCGTGGACTGTGATATTCAGAGCAACATTGAAGCGAGGATGATGTGCACGAGAGCCCTCGGTGAAGCGGAAACTTTCCTGGGTTGCAAAGCCGATTCAGACCGCTACTTTACGCAAACTGAGGAATTGTGCAGGGAAGCAGGTGTGCCCCCAGAGTTGTTGGGTGTGGTTGACCCGCTGATGAAGCTCGATGACGACGAGTTTCCTGGATGGCGTATATTTTTGCAGGCGCAGGCGAGCCAGTAGTCCCAGATGATTGGACATGATAGGGAACTACTATGCCTTTGATTAGAATTCACGAGATGTATGTATGACTACGGGTGATTTTACACGGTCAAAGTGGAATGATAACGAGAAGTCTGTTGGAACTACTCATATTGGTTATAAACTAGGTGACTGCCAGTCTACAGTCGACTCCCACATAAGCGATACGGGGTAAAAGCGATACTCCCTCATAATGTATGGGTTTCTGAATTTCCCGACTTGGTTTGCGGGGATTTTGGACAATAAGGAATAACTCTCCCATACCAGATATCCGATAGGGTTTTCTCATGGTCATAACCGATAATACTCCTAGATAATACTACATTAGGAAGTAACATTATATAATTTTTTCACGTTTGACAACAACAATGGCAAGAATGGCCTGCTCGCTCTCATCACATGATTACTGAGCTCCTCAACCCAAACACCGAGACACACAATATCTTTGAGGCAACTGACGAAGACATTTTCCGGGCAGTTATGGATGCGTGTACAGAACAGGGGAAAAATGACTTAGATGCAGATGCTGGAATGCCGGTCATGCAGAATAAGCCTCGTCGCACCCGAAAGGAGATGCTCGAGGCCGTGCTTGTGTTGCGGGAGGCTGTCGAGGACTTAGATGACGATTTCTCACAGAACTTCGGCCATATGTTGCGCGTGTTTGGACAGAAAACGCGAACTAGTGGGATGCAAAACATGACGAACACGAAGGTCACAGATTATTTTGCTCGTACTTAGCCTCGTAATACATTAGACTTGATATCTACCAATACTATCCACATTTGTTTACCAATTTGCCTCAGAAAGCTGACCTCCGGCAGAACGAATACTCCCTCATAGTGTATACCTTCAGGCATGTCCCGAGAGCTATCGCTTACAGTCATTTACCGGCACTTGAGCCAAATTTGAATTACACATAAATTCCAGTCACAACAATCAAATAAACTACTGTAAAAATAAGATATGATATGCCACTATGCCTAGGTGTGAGGTGGGGCTTGTTTGATGTTCTCGTTGTTATTCCAGCTGGCAAGTTTGACCAAAAATTGTAGTATTTCATTGCTACAACACTACAGACCAGTATTATAGTAATTTTAATTATGGGAATATATACATACACTTCTCAGTTCAATGATCCCAACATACCAAATATAATCAGTGATACATTGGGCCTGCCAGTACAATGCCAGAGAGATGAGTCTTAAGCGAGGTGAATAAGTTATCAGTACTATGATATACTTAATATGGAATGAGTGGCAGTGACTATGCTCCGGATCGGAGCAGGACTCAAAAATTTAACATTGTGAATAAAACTGATATCACTCATCACATCCAGCTACTAGTACACTAATTATGGTTGGTCGCACAAAATCCAAGGGTCAGAAACAACGGATAGCAATTGCTAATCAGGAGGAAGGTCTAGCTTATGCCATGAAGCTATGGAACGAGGATGAGGAGAAGCCAAAGAAAGAGCGGCGAAGCCTCTGCACAATTTGTCATGAGGCAAAAGAAGAGATGAGGAAGCAGAAGAAAGATGTCACCATCAGCCGGGCCACCCTTTCAAGATGGCTAAAAGGAGGAAGAAGCTGTCAACAAGCCAATGACGAAAACCATGCCTGGCTTACATCCAAAGAGGAAGATAACATGGTGGACTATTGTCTTAATCTCACAGCAAGAGGTTTCCCTCTGGATCACAAACAAACTGGACAGGGCGTTTTCTTGACCGGCACTCCAAGTGTCTGGGCACACATTGGAGTTCCCCACTTGATTCGGCTCGTGGACAAGCAGTCAATAAACACACCCACCGAGCGTGGTGTGACTTACTTGAAAGGACCATCAAGGAGAATGGCATTAGCAAAGGCTGCATTTGGGCAGCAGATGAGACAGGTTTTCAACCTAGTAGTGGACGCTGACAGCATGTTATCGGCCCAGCAAAGCAAAAGATACAACATCAGCAGGGAAATGGAAACCGCAAGAACATTATGGTGATGGTAACAATCTGTGCTGATGGTAGTACAATTGCACCAACCGTGATCTACAAAGGGAAGTCATTCTCAACAAGCTGGCATCAAGATAATACTTTGAATGCTTCGTGAGTTAAAGTCTTTTGAGGCACAATCACTTACTTATATGTTCAGAGTCGCTCATTCACCTAAAGGATGGACTGACGGGACTATTGGAAGATTGTGGATCGAAGATTTTGATAACAAGACTCGCGAGAAAGCGAATGGACAGGCTCGCCTCCTTCTTGTCGACAGTCACAATTTGCATTACACAAAGGAATTCCTGGATTATGCAAGGGATCAAAATATCCTCGTCCTGTGCTATCCTGCACACACAACTCACATCTATCAGGGCCTTGACGTTGTTGTCTTTAGTCCACTGAAGAATTATTGGACGGAGGAACGCAACACTTTCAAGAGCTCTACACGTCAAAAGGTTACTAAAAGTAACTTCATCACTATTTACAGACAAGCACATACGAAAGCACTCACCCCAGAGACAGTCTGCTCCGCATTCAGAGCAACTGGGGTCTGGCCACTCAACCAGTACATTGTCACAGAGGAGATGATGGCTCCAAGTTTGGAGACATCGTCTCGAGGCCAGCTACCACTTCCCCAGCCCAGTCCTGTCCGTATCGTCACATCCCTGATGCATCAATATCAAAATGAGGCCAAGAATAGTAACCAACAAATTGCTGGCACAGCTCCATCGACCTCCAATGGCACAACGGCCGGACAATCACAAATGTCCGAGGCCATGAAAGATGCCATTGAGGCACTGTCATCCACATCAGCCTCGTTTCTCATGGAAGATACCCCTCTCACCTCAGCCAACCACCTCCCATTATTTGCAACTTCCACACTTACACCGACATGGCGCAAACGTACACACACCCTGCTGGATGAAGAACCAACAAATGAAAAGGAACATGCTTACCAGGTAGCATTACATGAATCCTACCAGCGAGAACATGAGTCAAAGACAGCCCTCATTGGAATGCAATCGGCAGTTGTCCTGCAGTCAATGTTTTGCGATCGCCTATCGGGCCAGCTAGCAGCACAGGAGGAAAAACAGAAGAAAAAGAATAAGGGTCAGCTAAACGGCGACAGTCTCCCCAGATTACTCACAGGGGATGAATTTTATACTCGTGTTGTTGAACACCAGGAGGCTTCCGACGCAGTGAAAGTGGCACAAGAAGCTCGCTGGAAACGGAAGGAGGAACAATCTGGGGCAATGGTTGAGTGGAAAAGGGAGGAATCAGCACGGAAAAAACGGAATGCCGAGCGTCGAGAAGCTTACCGTGAGGCAATGCGCTTGTGGAAGGAGGAGGTTGAACTTGCTAAGCAAGAGGAAAGACGTGCGAGATGGCCAAAGCCGAAGCTGGGAAAAGCTAGAGCCACAGGCACCAAAGCCGAGAGCCGAGCGGGGTGAAGGTGGGGACACAGGTGAGGGAAACGGGGATGCTGTTGCCAGTGAGGATGAGCCAAGCGACGAGAATGTTGACAGTGATGGTGAGAGCGCAGAGGAGTGACACTGACGGCGGTATCGCTTAGATGTCGCTTGACCCGTGCGAACTGGTGCGATGCCTTTTTTGGTAGTGGCTCAAGTGGTGGAGTTGGCACGATAAGGGCTAAATCTCTGATCAGTTAATCGCAGGAGTATAACATTCTCTTTTTACTTGATTTTTTTTCTACTATATGTTTGAGTATATATTGAAGTATCTCTATCATATGATCTTAATAAATTGTTGTTGTTAAAAATAAGGAAGCAATCAAAATTCTCGTGGCTCAAGTGCCGGTAGATGACTGTATGTGGGAGTCGACTGTATGTAGAGAAAACAAACATGCAGTGCGGTGCACAGCATGAACTCACCCATGCTCACGTAAGCAGACCCTACTTACGGTTACACCAAATCCGCCATCATGGCAGACAAATCCGGGGCATACGCCACCAAGGCGAGCGACACAGACTTCCGAAAGAAATGGGACAAGCAAGAATACGCGGAACGAGCGCGGCAGAAGGACGTGGAGGAAAGAGAGCGCATGCAAGAAAACGAGGAACGCATGAAGCAGGGTCCGTCTTTTGAATCACCCCCAACCGGCGTCGCGTCGCGTCTCATCCCATCCTCTATACAATGAACAGGTAAAGCACCCAGAAAAGGACGCAAGGAAGACATCCCAAAACCAACCGAGCTCATGAAACGTCGCGAAGAATCCCTCGAGCTCGATAAGAACCTCGGTAAGACCATGGTCGTGCAGAACCCAGGCGGACGCGGCCCCGGTCAACCTGGTTTCTATTGCGAAACGTGTAATCGGACGTACAAGGATACCACTGGGTACTTGGATCACATCAACGGCAGATCCCGTAGGTTTATTCTTTCGTTATGTTGTCTTCAAGATTGCATGTCGACGTTGGCCTGCTTAGATCTCCGGAGATTGGGGCAAACGACCCGCGTGGAACGCTCGACGCTAGAGCAAGTTCGCGCACGGATAGCCCTCCTGCGAGAAAGGACAAAGGAAGCATCTGCCGCAAAATCATTCGACTTTGACAAACGACTAGCAGAAGTCAAGGCTCGAGAGACCGCTCGACGTGAAGAGAAGAAAGCCCAGAAACAGGCTCAGAAAGAGCAGGCACGAATACTTTTGGTGAAAGAGTCCAACATGGAAGTGGACAATGAAATGGCAGCTGTCATGGGCTTCGGAGGATTTGGTTCAACCAAGAGATGACCATACAGTATCTTTCACCACTTTGGATTTCTACGCTGAGCTTGTACTAACATCCTGTATGTCTATGTTATCAACACTACAGCCGTTTTATGCTCTCGTCCACCTCCCGCCGTTCTACTTCGTATCAAGGTATAGTACAGATTCAGTTTCGTCCCCTCTCCATCATTATCATCGCCCTTTCAAGCCCTTACCAATGTCAAAGAGAACTTGACGTCGGCGACCTCTTGTTCCTCCTCGATGATCACTGCCCCACCTTTCCGCTCCTGAATATCAGCGGGAGCACTCCTCAGCGTCTTCAGGACGAACTCTGCGTGCTCCTTGAGGGCATCGAGCAGTTCCGTCCCCGAGCCATTCTCGAACTTGTAATACACGTCCACGTCGTCCGTCGCTTGCAACCCCGCCTTCTTCCTCAGCTTTTGCACCCGGTTGACCAACTCTCTCGCGAGCCACTCGCCCATCAGCTCTGGGTGAACTTGTACATCGAGTCGCACGACCACGTCGTTGTCCGTGTGTGTCGCGTATTGGCCCTCGGACGCAGGGGGCAGCTCGAGATATCGTTGGACCGTCAAGTCGCCCGCGACGAGTTCGATGCCGTCTACCGTGAGTTTACCGCTATCGATGTACGCTTTGACGGCATCGCTCGGGACGTTGGGAAGTGCGTTTTTGACGCGGGCGAGGTCTTTGCGAAGTTTGCGGCCCAAGACACCCCAGTCCGCAACGGCACGGTAGCGCACGCCGGACATGGACTCGTCAGAGGTGAAGATGATGTCGCGCACGTTGAGTTCTGACAGGATGTACCGTTGAAGAGACGTCACGTCTGCAATGTATTGTGGGTCGGGGTGGAACACCAACAGTTCTTTGAGCGGGGTCTGTCGAGTGACAGTTCAGTCTACTGAAAAGCACTCGCAAAGACGAGAACATCACGAAAGGAACAGACCTTCAGAGACAAGTTGTGCTTCTCACGGATGTTCCGAGTCAGCTCGATGACGGCCTTCATGCGTTGTACCTGTCGCTCGATCTCGGCATCAAAGTATTCCTCTTTCACCTCTGGGAAGCTCAGGAAGTGGATCGAACGAGGATCCGGGACCGACGGGTCTGGTAATATGTACTCCAGCAAGGTCTGGTAAAGGTTCTCTGTCAAGAAAGGCGTGTACGAAGACTGTACCACGTGTCAACGCTAGCCGAATTCGAGACCGATAACGGCGGCTCTCACCATCGTACGACACAACGTGAACAGGGTCTCGAACAAGGTGTTCAACGCAGCGATCGTGTCCTCCGTGCCGTCCTCGCCCTTCAATCGCCGTCTGTTGAATCGGATATACCAATTCGTCAGCTCGTCGACGAGGTCCAAGAGTCGTGGCAGGATGCTGTGAAGCCGGTACGCAGCCATCTCCTCGCGGAACAGCAAAATAAGGGATTGACAACGCGCGAGGATCCATCGATCCATGACGTTGCCTGACAGCGCGGCGTGGGGGCTGTACTTGAATTCGATCCCAGTGGTCTTTTGCAAGAGGCTCGCTTGACCGAGGAAGAAACGGAAGGCGTTCAACCAAGGAAGCATGACACGAGAGACAACGTCGTGCACGCCTTCCTCGCGGAACCTAAGGTTCTCACCGCGGACGATCGGAGAGTTCACCAGGAACATCCTGGAAAGGTAATCTCAGTCTTTGGGGTTGTCGTTTCCTTCCAGCACGAAACACAAACCTGACGGCGTCAGCGCCATACTTTTCAAACATGAGGTTCGGATCAGGGTAGTTCCTGAGACTCTTGCTCATCTTCTTGCCATCGGCAGCAAGGACAAGACCGTGGACGATCAAGTTCTTCCACGGCGCGCAACCGAACAAGTGAGTCGAAAGCACGAGCAACGTATAGAACCATCCTCGTGTCTGATCCATACCTTCACAGACGAAGTCTCCTGGGAAGTTTTTCTCGAAGAACTCGTTGTTCTCGAATGGATAGTGGACTTGGGCGTACGGCATGCTGATACCCGGATCACTTTCTCGTCGGGACGGAATTCGATGTGAGATACACTTACCTGCCAGATTCAAACCAACAGTCAAACACTTCCTCCACTCTCCTTAGGACACCCTTTCCCTTCTGGGACGGAATGGTGAGGTGGTCTATTTTGTCCCGATGGATATCCGTGACGCCAGTCACACCAGTCAACTGCTCTAGTTCCTTGATGGAACTGACGGCGACGACCTGAAGAAAGATGTCGCTATCACACCTTCGTTTGAAATACATGTGATGACTGAACGAACCTCCTCGAAATCATCGCTAACCCACAACGGCAGCGGTGTACCCCAGTAACGATTTCTTGAGATATTCCAGTCGCGTGCATTGGCAAGCCAGTTGCCGAAGCGGTTATCACCAACGGATTGAGGGACCCTAACAAGTCCAGTCAAGGGGAGTCACCGGACATGCTCATCAGACGTTCTTACCACAACGTTTTCTTGTTATTTTCAACGAGCTGGTCTTTGATGGGTTCCACTCTTACGAACCAAGAGGGTATCGCACGATAAATGAGAGGCGTGCCGGATCTACAAAATAAGTGGGTGAGAATCATCCGAACGACAGAGCGATGAATACGCACCTCCAGCAATATGGATAAGAGTGATTGATGGTAGATTGAACGATCAGGCGTCCCTTGGCCTTCAGGTGCTTCATAATCTCCTTATCAGCCGCCTGTATGATTATCACGTCGGCGGAGGTGTAAAAGACAGACGATCGTGAGCTGACTGACCTTGATATACATGCCCTCGTAATCCGTGACAGGTTTGACGAATCTGCCCACATCGTCTAGAGGACAAGGTGGCATCTCGTCTGCGGCCACAACACCATACTCTCTAGCAATGCGGTGATCGTCCTCACCAAAAGCTGGTGCTTGCTGGACGATCCCTGTACCGTCTTGATCGGTAACGTATGTATCAGTGACGACCACGAACGCCTTATCTTTATACTACAAACAAAACGGGGATGTCAGGCTCTCGACGACTCCGATCGAGTTGCTCCCCTCACCTGCTCGGCGAAGTAATCAAACAGCGGCACATACCGCCATCCTTTCATATCGGCACCCTTGTACGACGCGATTTTCTTGAATTTGGCTTTCTTAGGATCCTTGTACAGCGTCCCAAGCAATTTTTCGCAGAGGATGTAATTGGTATCCTTTTCCTCGTCATGGATCTTGACATACGTGAACTCGGGATGAACGCACAACGCCAAATTCGACGGCAGAGTCCACGGCGTCGTCGTCCACGCCAGCATAGACGTCGTAGGGTCATCGACAAGCGGAAACGCGACCGTGACCGCCGGATCGTTGACGTCCCGATAATCCAGCCCCGCCTCAAAGTTGGACAGCGGCGTCGTACATCCAGCCGAGTATGGCATCACCCGCGTCCCGCGATACACCATCCCCTTTTTCCAAAGCTCTGCAAACGCCCACCAGACGCTCTCCATGAACGTCGGATTCAGCGTCTTGTAATCGTCGTCGAAATCGATCCAGCGGCCCATCCGTTCGACAGTCGCGCGCCATTCGGACGAATAACGCATCACGATGGCGCGGCACTCAGCGTTGTAGTTGTCGATACCCAGTTTCATCACGTCTTCTTTGCCGGTGATGCCCAGCTTTTTGTCGATCTCGTGCTCGACAGGGAGACCGTGCGTGTCCCAACCGAAACGACGGGGTACGTGATGACCCGTGACGTGCGCGTATCGCGTCACGATGTCCTGAAGATCCACGTTCACTGCTGGCGCTTTCAAGAAAGCCAAATCGGGGGACGAAATCGTACCTTGATGGTACCAGCTAGTAGGTGTCCATAATGTGGCAAGCCGGTCGCAAATGGGGGTCCGTCGAAGAAGACATACTCTGATTTCCCTTCTGAAAGCTTGACGCTCGTCTGGAACGCGTCGATTTCGCGCCAGTAGGTGAGGACTTTTTCTTCCTCCTTGGGAAAGTTGAACGATTGTGATACTATTGCAGATTGATCGGATGGGATGGTAGGGAGAGGCTCAACAACGTACTATCGTGCTTGGGGAATGGCATGATTTATCCACTATCTCTACTCTTGGTTGGAAGGCGTTTTGAGACTGGTCTTGAACAGGTTACGAACTTTTAAGTGGTCTGACGATCTAAAGTAGCGAATGACTCGATCTGAGTGACTCATATATGACAAATAACACTGCTTCATCAGCTTCCATACCTTGATTAGACCAGGTTAGTATGGACCCGCCGTCTAGATGGAAGGAAAACCAGTCGAGAGGGTAGTAAACGACTCAGCGTTCACGGTATACGAACAGATCTATGACTCGGCCTTGAGATCAGTGAGCCTGCACGTGACCTCTCCTACCGATTTACTAAAATTGATCAATTGGTGCATCAGCTACAGAAAAGAGAGAAAAATCTAAACGAGTGACACGAGAGGTATGTATGCGACAAGATTTCGCAACGAGCGGGTATGTAAACGAGTGCGTACATATGAACAGCATTAGAAGCCAGTCAAGCCTTGGACAGCCTACCACTAGTTGTCATCACGAGCAGGCCTTTATATTATAAGCCCACATCACGATGAAATTATTCAAAACAAGAAGGGGAAAAGAAACGATGGCATGGTATGCGAGTATGTACGCACGGCACGGATCACGTCTCCGCAAACGTCATCCCTGGCCGTTCTCTCACCGTCACCTTGACTGGAAACGGGCGCGGCGCTCTACGAATGATCCCGTCAGCAATGCAGCAAGAGTAAAAAAAGGCACTCACACTGCGACGCCACTCGTCCACTCCACGTCCTCTATCCCCCACCCTTCCTCCACCTTGCTGAACTCGAAACACGACAAGAGCGTCACTACCGTCGACCACACGAGCGCATCTGCGAAATACCTCCCCACACATTTCCGTCGTCCGGCACCGAACGTCCACAAGACTTCATCATCTGTCAGGGTCCCAGATTCAGACAGGAAACGCTCGGGAAGGAATACTTCAGGGTTGGGATATTTTTCAGAGCGGGATATGGCCCTGCAGGGATAACGACACGGGCATTAGCTCACTGACGTGTCTTTATTAAGGATGAAAACGAATACAAGAGCACCGACTTACCAAATATTGACGAGGACCATAGTGCCTGTCATAAAACAGATCAATCCTCCAACTGTCATGTATGCTGGGAGACACTCACTCTTTGGAATATAGTACCGCCCATACACGTCCGATTGGCTCGTCGCATGCGGCACCGCTAGGAATTCCCCACCGCCAATCAAGTCAGCCAACCGACTGCAAGGGACCTAGATACACGTGATAACGTACAGATGGGGGTAACTGGACGCCATCGCCAGACTTCCCGAAGCAGAGCATCGATATAGGGGAGCGCTGATCGGTCTCCAAAATCAGGCAACCGGTCCATTCCGACGATGGCGTCTATCTCCGCCTGAGCGCGGCGTTGTGCGTCAGGGTGAAGCACCATGGCAAGCATAAAAGTGAGAAGGCTTGCGTCTGTCTGACAGTATGTCAACGTCTCGGATGTGGCGACTGCAAGACAGGAAAAGGATTACTCACTGTGCCAGATCCAGCTGTTAGAAAGGATACGAAATAAGTAGGCTTGCGAGAAGATGATCGTCAGAACCCTACCTCCGAATGCAGTCGATGTACAACCTATGATGGCTTCCCGCGCCTGAAAGTCGTCGAGTCCCGCGTACCTCGACAACAGATCACTTGTCATCGAAGGTGGAGCACCTCCCGACGCCTCGAGTATCCATCAGCAGCTAGAACGCCGCCGACACATGACAATCATTTCGACTTACGATTGCATTTACGGTATATTCAAACGGTGCTTCAAGCATCTCCTTGCAATATGCCCTGCACTGCAGTGCATCTCGTCTGAACTGTGATCCGGGCACCCACGTCGGGATATACTTGACTGTTCACGTAGATCAATCGAACCCAAGGCCAGGAGTGAACAAAGGTCGGGCGCACTAATCGGGAAGGCAGATGCCAGGGCCTCTCTCTCCGGCGTCATTGCACGCATCGAAAACGTGAGCATCCGTTGGACCACATGAACGAGTCTGTCGTTCTTTGGCCGCGTCTCATAGCCATAAATGACAGCCATGATCACCGATGTAGCATGCCTGGTCAGTCAGAGTCTCAGTAATGTACAAGCAGACCGAACATCCAACATACTCGCGGAGGTGAGTCAGACAATCGTCCGGTGAATCAATTATCGCCTCGATGAGCCGTTTCCGTTTCCGTAGCATGATCGGGTACATTTTATCCGGGACAGCTGCAGCTCGGAAGGTTTGGTGTAACATCCGACGATGCAACCGCCATTCATCCCCGTAAGGAAGGAATCCCGAGTTGAAGCTGAGACCAAAACTACGAAGTCGAAATAGGAATCACGGAAACGGGAAGAAAGAGGAAGTAAGAGCGGAGAAAAAAGAAGACCATCAGATGAGAGTACGATATCAGTAAGGGGACACCAAACACTCACAACTCGTTCGTCACATAATGCGGTCTATCGTTATAGACTGTCGACCGCTTCTCGACCAACTCTTGCACGAGCTCCTCCGAATTGATGATGATCACGTGGCGGCCTAACAGGCGGATATAGACGAGTGGACCTACAATGATGTCAACCCTCCGTCCGAAACATGCGACCGGGGGTCATCGAGAGGACTCACCGTATTGCTCAAACCAAGCCGTGTAATTCAACCACGGCGTACTACGACTGACGTCGAACGCATTTCCAATGATGGGTAGGGGTATGGGCCCGGGAGGAAGCATCAACCCCCCAGGGAGCCCCGACGCCCTCCACTGTCGACATAGAGCGACTCCGACCATTGACAGGGGTACAAGGGCCCACAGCGTACCGGCATACAAACTCTCCATCCCAGTAGCGTACGAGCCGACCACTGTGGGCAATTAAGCTCACCAGAGCCCATGCTGGGTATTGTTATATAGTACAGAAATAAGGTTTTCCTGTGTACCGTTAGGCAAGCGCGGAGTCCCAGCGTACGCATGGGGAACCTGACATTTTGACAACAGGTGGTGGCGGTGTCATCCATCCTGCACGCCTAACATAATGACATTACAGTGACGGACTCGGACAGTGGCGGACAGCGGCAGTGAGGGCGAAACGTTCACGACTCGCTCCCAGAGCTGAAAACGCTACACATTGACAACCGCACTGCGAAACTTTTGCAGTCGAGCACGACTAGCAGCTCTCTGAGCAAGAGTCCCCACTGCCGCATATGGCCACGCCAGAACTCCGGGTTATGTAAAATGCCTCCGAAACTTTGCTTCAAAGACATCCAGTTGGTTCCGCCGTGAGCTTGATCATCGACCAGAACGTACATTGCATCCAAATCGGTGCAAGTACTCAATTGTGCAACATACCTCCATCCTTCCATTAAGTACAACTTGGTGTACCTTGATGCCATGCCAGCTTGAAAAATTTGTTTCATCGTGCAATTATTTCATCCTGGCGCCTTCGGGTTTGGTTTGGCTATGGCTATACCGCAAGAGGCCACGGCGTCAAGTCATTATGAAAAATTATTCTGGGGCCATGATTCTTGCCAGTGTCCCGGAACAGAGCGCCCTCAAGTTTCGTCATCCCGCAAGTCACGGCAATGACAGGGCTGGAAGACGCGGCGTTCTTTCACCGTTAGCTGAGATGCGTACACTCGTTGGTCCGAAATCATCCCATGTACCTGCAGCCCGAGGGAGAGTTTAGTAAAGTGATGCTAGAAAGTACGTTCGCAGCGGCACGGGATCGGAGTCCATCTCGTTACCGACGGTGAGCTTTTAAGGTTTTGACGTTAAACAAACGTTGCATTATGATGAGCCACTATCAGAACTTCTTCTCGCCATCTGGCAGCCGCCTGGGAACTTCTGAGACATGGAACACGCACAGTAGTAAGTAGTTACAACCGACCCATGCCTTGTGTTCGAGTCGCCGTAGAATTTTCACTCCTCCAGCGAGTACTGTTTAGCATAAATACCACAGACAGTCCCATCTAGCCGAACAAATTCCCGAGGAGCGTACACTCACCGCCCTCCCCACGCCCCATCTAATCGATCCAACACCCCTTGTACCTCTCTCACAGCCGCCTTCCGCTGCACCCTCGCCTCCGGCCAATCCACCCCCGGCATATGCAACGCATCCAACCGCAACAACGACTGCAACAACAATTCTGACAACCGCGTGTGATCCAGCGGTGTCGGCGCGGGACGTCCAGATGCCTCGGACGCCAGCCCCACCACCGGCACGAGCGCGTGCACGAACGCATCCACATCCGGCACCAACGTCGCCCTCACTTTCTCCAGCTCAGCCCGAATCGCCGAAATCGTCCCCTCCTCCGTCTGCGGCGCAGCCGGCTTTGCCTTGGGCGCCGGTGCCGTCGGTCTAGGGCTCGCAGTGGCGTCCTCGGGCGCAAGGGTATGTCCCCCGATCAACGCGATCGTCGCGTTTTCTTTGAGTTTGTAGGTCGATACTGTTCGGCGTGTGGTCAGAGACGGTCGTCCGTGAAAGCGTGAACATGAACGTCGGAAAAGGGAAGAAGGGAAGAATGGCAACGACGTACACGGAGCAGTGTCTTCCTTCATCACGGCGCCTTTGTACACCAGCTTGAACGACCCGACAGGGAGATGGGTGTACTCTGCCAGGTCAGCGCGCAGTTTGCCCAGTGGCGTGTTGAGAGGTGGGATTGGGAAATGGAGGACCTCGCGATCCCATTTGACGTGAAGCATGTTGTAGAATCGGGAGTGACGTGGCACACGGGTATTCTGGGTGCTATCGAAAAAGATGGCACGGATGAGTGCGAGGACCGCACGGAAAGACAGCACAAGGCTGAACGCGACTGGTGATGATTAAGGAAGAAAGTTGGGTTAGACTTGAACTTGTGATCGAAAAGCTTGGATAAATTACCAGAGCAAAGGACTGACAGCTTGACTTGACAAAGGGTGATTCGAAATCAGCCAACGTTGAATTTGTGATGTGGCCAGAAACGGAAAAAGACACAGAAACATGGCACCCACGCACTCGCGCGTCCATAGTGCAAGGTTTGTTTTCTCTAGCAGTCTCTAAGGTACAAGAACGAATCGATAAATCTTTGAATCAGCGAACCAACCGGCTATCACAACGACCAAAAAAAAGTGACCAGATGACCAACAACCAAAGGGCGACAGATAGCGTAAAGTAGAGTCAGAAATGTATGTATGTGCCGTGTATGACAGGTATTAAACGTCCAGCGTCTGTTCCAGCATTGGTAGTATACATGGTAATGCCCGAAAATAAAATGGAGGGAGCACCACGTGTAGTGGGCATGGAGGCAGCTACTCTTCCGGTAGCCAGATTGATTGATGAGTTGAAGAGTGATGCAGTGAAAATGACGGAATCGCATGGTTTGCCACATCTTACACGCTGAAGAGTGACGTCCGTTGCCTGAAAAAAATAGCGAAGTGGCGCCTCGAGGTACAGGTGGATCTCGATGTCGCATTGCATGACATGAGCTGTCATGGATCATCGGTCGCGAGGGGAAGCGCGTGGAGACGGAGTGCCCCTCCTTGGGAGGATGTCAGTAGGTGAAAGCAGTTTTCAGGTATTGTGCTCACTCGTAGACCGCAGTTCCACGCCTCCCCCGCTCTCGCCACTCGGTCGCACGCGTCGCCCAATCTGCCATATCAACCTCACGACCTGCGTCCATCTTCATCCATGGATGTGCCTACCACAGCAGTCAGCATACGGAGCTTCCAGGGACATCATAGAGATGATACTCGCAAGTAACTCGGGGTATGTTGCCCGCTCATCCGCATCTTTAATCAGGCATCGCCGTACCCAATCACGAGCTTCGGGAGACCACTTCCTCTTGAGAGGTTTTACATCGCCGGCTTGATTCACATCTGCAGTCAGTGTGCTATCAATGACTTCATCGGAGGTGTCATCGTCATCAGGAAGTCCAGGGGCCTCTCCATCGACGATCGCGCTTAATTGTGCGAAGACATTTTCGTACGTCTCAGGGGGGTATGGGTACCTGAGACGGACAAGCATAAGACAAGGGGGAGTACGGTTGAGGGAAAATGAAACTCACTTTCCCCTAGCAATTTCAACGATGGAAAGACCGAGAGACCACACATCAGCGCTGACAGTATATGATGTAAACGCGTCGTCAACATTTGACGATGAGGGTGAGGATCCCTTTATCCTCTCCGGCTGTGGATTGCGACAGAATAACATGTCAGAGAAGTCGAGACGATCACAGTAGAACAATAACTTACGGCCATGTAACTCTGGCACCCGACATTTGTGCGTGCTATGCTTTTTTCAAGTTGACCGCTGACACCGAAATCGCACAACTTGATTTCGCCATTACGGTTGACGAGGACATTGGTGGGCTTTACGTCACGGTGCATGACACCCAACTCATCTTTGAGGAACGCGAGCCCTTTGGTCATGGATGACGCGATCCGTCCCAGGTGTTCCTCTGCTAGGGGTGCCGGGCTGGAAGTCCAGGCAGAGCCTGGGCTGGAGGAAACACTAGGTGGAAGAGAGACATTCCCATTCGGGAAACAACATAGCGAGGCAAGGGAACCACCATCCATGTACTCCATGCAATAGTAGACACAAGATTCGACGAAGAATGCGCCATAAAACTCGACGATGAACGGGCTGACAGCGCGGTGAAGGATGTCAAGTTCCATGAGAATGCCACTGAGTCTTGTGGAGTCGAGTTCTAACCGAATTTCCTGAAACACGAACAAGAGAGAAACGGGGTGTGGGAGTCAAAATGACTGAATGACATATGGGGTAGAAAGAAATAGGGACACACCTTCATGGCCATTGTGACGTTGGTCGGCTTATGAAGGACCTTTTTTACAGTCCCATAGTTCCCTCGGCCGAGCTCGTGCTCGAGACTAAGCTGCTCCATATTGATCGTGAACGAAGACCCGTTTGAGAAGTCGACGCCGGAGGCATGAATGACGGCCTTTCCGGTAAAGTTAAGTCGACCAGATGGATCACTGATCGAAAGAAGGATATGAAGATGCCAAGGAAGAAGAAAGGAAGAGAGCGTACACGATTTTGTTGAAATTTGCAAAGGGGGTATCAAAAGTAGAGGGGGCACGACGACCGGCATCGGCCAATGAAGGTCTGCCTGCACCGAGGCCAGCATTAGCGGCACCAATGGCGGCATCTGGATTTATATCGGACAATTTGAAACCCGGCTTGTTACGTTTGACAGAAGGAGGAGGGGCTGCACCACGACGTGGGGATGGTGTAGAAGGAAACGGGTTGTGTTGAAGTGCGAGAGGGCGCTGTACGTCGACGAGGTTTGTCCGCTGGAAGTCCTGTGTAGCCGAGTCGATGGGAAAAGAAGTGGAACCCGGAGAGCCAGACGAGCCGCGGTTGAGCATCTGGATGGAGAGGAATAAAGAGGGGATAAAAAGAGAGTAAAAGAAAAACGTACAGCCATCATCTTTGCCTGGAGAGAAGGTGGAATTGGGGCGTTTCCGGCTTTGTTTGAGAGGAGGCCACTGAGGGTGTTCCTTGGAGTTGCGCCAGGCTGGCCAGGATGCTGCGGGCGGTTTTGCTGGCGCTGAGGAGACACTGGGAAGGGCGGCGGTCCGGCTGGAGAAGGTTGATTAAGGTCTTGGGACTGGTTGAGATTGTCGAGGTCATGGCCGGCGTGCTGCATGGGGAAACCGGGGAAAGAGACAAGACAAGTGACTCGACTTTGGAGGACGTGGTAGAACGGTGATAATCGAGATTTCCATATATACTCGACAACCATCAACCCGCTAGTCACATGTCACACAAACAAGTTTCCTTTTCTCATCCAATACGATCACACAAGTAGGTTTAGATACACACAGGATGGATACTAGATAGATCGAATACGGCACCTCCGTCTTCATTTCGTTACTCGCCGTCTATACATTTAACACTCAAGACCAGATAAGTGCGGGCAGTGCTGCGGTAGTGGCACTGCTGCCTGCCCACATGAGTTCCGTGAGTATATCCAACTTGAACTTGCTGTGAAGCGTTTTAGATTTCAATGGGTGGTCGTTCATCTCCGTAGCGTGAATCACACGTATCCCCACAGAGTATGTCAGGTTGGCTCCTTGTTGATATAATCTATTCGTGGATGATCCGTCCGGCTGGCAAGGAGATCGACACTCCGTGGAAAACAATTAGAGAATGACATCATAGTTTTCCTACAACAGTACAACTCGTCCTCGGTGAAGTTCTGCACAGCCCACCCTGTCAAATTGTACGTCTATTCCGATACTTCTTTCCCCCGCTTTTCCGGCACTGGCACGACGGCGTCCGGTTCCGTTCTGGCTTTGTCTCTGCACATTCTTGTGCGGTTGTAGGCACACTGTCCGTTCGTGTCCGCGGCCGCAACGTGCGATGCTAACTCGATATATGGCTCGCCTTGGCCAACCACTTGCATCAAGCGATATCACTGTACGTCCCTGTTCCCCGCTGCCACGGGTTCGAATATGAATGATCCACTAGTGGCATTATTCGTCTGACATCATTCGGTAGTGCATGCTGGAACGCGATTGGTGGGAACGATGCGTGACTATCGGCCCATGTTGGCCGGAGTCCTACCGCTTCCCCTTCACCCTTTCGTTTCCGATAGGCAGGCTCAATCTTTCTGTCGTCTTCAGAGCATACGCCGTGCCGTCGGATCCAACTTTCCCGAGACGTGTCGCAGTTCTATGGCGTCATATCTGGGAACTGCCACCCAACCTTCGACATGCTGGCAATCTCAGGTTAATTTTTTCGACGCGCTTACGTTTAACATCACCACCTGACGACATTCGGAGTGATCGCCGGGATTTCACCCAAGCGAACAATGCAGTGGAGCCTTGTGGGACAGCGGTTGGGTGAGGCGACGTGCTCCGCCGTGTACTCGAAATACGTACCTTGACAAAGCTTTCGTATTTCATATCATAGATAACGCACGTCCCCTTGGAAAGTATGGTCAGATAACCTCAGTGCTCCGTCAGCCCAGGACGGAGCTGTTACGTTCGTGTCTTACCTCCCTCTAGGATAATCTCACAATAACATGCATTCGCGTACCAAGTAATTTAGAGGCACACCACATGATCATTCACGTCAGACGCGAATTTTCTGGAATGGTGTTTTGACGGGTCGCAGACTCACGGTCGGTCGGATCATGGGATGAATCAATGACGTGCGACCTGGGTTCACTGCAGATCGCATCCCAGTCGCATGATCCGGCCCAGGCGCTCACTCGGGCCTCGGCGCTCTAGTTGTTTCGAGGATTGAAAGTGTTGAGGACAGTCCCCAGCAAGTTTCGTACGTACGACCCCCCGCGACCACTACCCTCGTATGAGGACATCACGCTCTGGCAATGGATGGATAAGTAACTAGACACTTGCACATTGGACCTTCGGGTAGTCTGATTCGCTCCCTCACCGGTGATCACCCGGTCTACTGGGTACCATGTATTTCGCCATCGGTGCAGATATCCACCAGATCACATTCCCGCAGTGTCATTCAAACGCAGCGACTCTGGTAACTCACCGGTCGTCACACGATCGACAGCCAGATGGGTAACACACATGCTTGTACGAGCCATGGGATGTCATCTAATCATCGGGTCCGGGGACAGCACGTTCTAAAACGGTCGCGGGACATTGACATACCCGTCCGTCCTCCCTGCGCCCCAACATCCCCAACCACTCCAGACGACCCAGACGACCAAGAGATGCAACCCGGTCGCATAGCTTACGAAAGCGAGTCTCGCCCGTCGGTGTCCGAGGACTGCACGCGTGAGCATGAGGAAAAGACGCTCCGGGAGTGGCAGAGACGTGAACGCCTGCGTCGCTTCCTGTAAAACGGATGAAGAGGCATGGAACCAAGAACGCGGAGACGACGTACCCTTCCTCGGAAGGCTTCGAACGGATTCATCGTCTCCTCGTATCTCTGTCTCCATTTCCCTAGTTCCACCTCGTCGTCGTCACCACCATCCACTGCACCACCTGTCCTGGGACCTCTGTGCGACGTGGACGTCCCAGGTAGCGGATCCAACTGCGACACAGATGACGTCTCCCGGTAACTTTGCATATACCGCACCTTTTCGTACAACTTAAGGTTATCCGACTGCAATGACTTGATTTCAGAACGCAGTTCCGAGATCGCGTGGAATTGACGTCGAAGTTCCTATACACCCATGAGCACCCGAAGATCGGCGAAAAGATGACGCATACCTCTTCCAGTTCGGCGTTCCGTGCTCTGAACCGATCTCGTTGACTCGTCACGATGGGCAATATCGACGTGTCCGCAGACGAGGTGAAGGGAATCGGCGTGCTTCGTGTCGTACTATTAGACGACTCGCCTTTCTTATTCTTCGCATTGTCCAAACCGAAGTCCAAGTCCAGACCTGCTAATGTGTCGCCGACACCCGCCGCATTATTGGTGCTGGAACCTCTTGTAGATCGACTATCCAGCGCGAGAAGGTCCGTCTCAAGTTTCTCGTTCAACGACTTTTGCTTAGAGAGTTCTACACGGGCCGCATCAAGTTCGGACTGTGTGGATACGAGGGACTCTTCGAGTGACGTGTGCAGAATCTGACACAATATATGAGTTTGTGTGGTCGTCAAAAGAAGAGAAAAAAAGGGAAGTTACCCTGAAACGTGTGAGTTCTTCAAGGATACGCTTGTTCTTACTCGCAAGTAGTACTTCAAGACTCTTTCCATGTTGTGCATTTGCCTTGTCGGCGTTCGGATCGGGAAGATGCACACCATCTGACTCGTGCGAGGACCAGTCGTCACCATCTCCATCGGAGGTATCGTCATCGAGTCCACCAAACTCTACATACTGTTCGTAGGCATGATTATGGTTATGTTTGGGATTCACTTCCATGTACACGTCAACTCACCTTTAGAATCTCGAGCTCGCGCTTGACTTCATCGTAGTCAGCATACGTCGCAAGCCTCTGCTTCAGCGTGCCGACTTCCGCTTGCAGTTCCGCCCTTTCCCTCTCTTCTCGTTTCGCACCTTCTTCATCATGCCTTGTGATCTGACTTTGCGCGACGGACAGTTGTGATTGGACAGAGAGAAGCTGGACCATGAGATCTGCATTGGTTGACTCGAGAGTCGAAAGACGCGACTGGAGGTTAGTTATCCTGAAGGAGCAGTTAGAGGCTATAACGGAGCCGAGCGACAGCATACACACAACTCTGTGTTCTCATTCTCCGCCCTCAATGCTTCGATCTCGGCACGTAACTCCTCCTGCCATGTATATGAAAACCATTAATGCAATGGACATTGGGTCGAAGGATGCACGAACATTCCTCCCTTCAACCGTTGCGACTCTGCTGTTGGCGCGCTCGAGATCCGCAAGGACCATATCAGCTTCAGCTAGTCTAGAGACGAGGTCTTGATCGGCACGCGAGCTTGCATCCAAAAGGCGCGCTTGGTTGGTCTCGTTCGACAATCGAAGCTCACGAAGTTGTGACTTGTAGAGCGTGACTTGACGTGTTAGGTCCTGTTCACTGCGACCCAGGATGCATGAAGGTGACGGTAATGAGTCTTGACGACAGCGCCGACCAGCAAGCCGCTCACCGTTCTTCGTAATTCCGCATCCGTTCGTCGTAGGTCGCATTTAGTTCGTTCTCCTTCTGCGAGACCTTCTCGGCGATCAACTCATCCATCTAATTCAGCGTTGTTATTAGCAACCCATTCCCATTGCGTGGCCTTCGCGAGTGCAGCTAATGTGGGCGCTCACCTTGCTTTCCAAGCTCTCCACCTTCCTCTTAGTGGTGTCTAATGTGCCATTGTCCCGTTTGAGTTCAGTATTCTCCCCCTTGAGTCGCGCGACCTCGGCCTTGAGTATATTGACTTCAGAAGTCAGCGACGTGTTCGTTTCGGATGTGATCGTCTGTTCCACGACTGCTTCGAGGAGGGGATAAGGATCCGGAGCCTCTGCAAGAACTTTGTACACATTGAGAAAGGCCGACTCTGCGACTTTGGAACGCTTCGTGAGGTTGTCGATTTCTTGTTGGTAGGCTATAAGAAACGGGATGGGGGTCACAGGAGTAAATATGTAGCGCGTCTGTGCCGAACGACGAATACAAGAGACATACCCTTGAGTAGCCCCTTGAAGGAATTCAGCTTCTCGTCGTCCGGGATCTTCTTGAACTCTGAACACGGGTATGAGATCCGCGTGACCATGCGCTATAGTATGGAAGAAAGTGTACCTTTCGTACGCTCGGCTAGTCCCTTGCGACTAAGTACATTCTCTTTCTGGTTCTCGACAATCTCTAGGCCTTGTGCATCAAGGGTCTTTTGGAGCTCGTGGAGGTTGATGCCTGGACTGGTTGGAACGTCATGCCAGTACGTAGTTAAAACGAGGGCAAGCGAGTGCGACCACGTATGAGTGAACTGTCGCAGCTTGAATGAACGGTTACGCGCACCTTTCCACGTCACAAGCGCCCCGGAGAAGTTTTGTTGTTCCGTCGGGCCCATCACGACGTTGGCCCTGGCTTAGACGACGGTACGGTAATAAGAATGCAGGGCCTATAAGTATGGTACGACCAGAATTCAGTTGTATGTAGTGGTTGTGTGTGGTGCCAATTATAGCCGACCCGTACAGACGTGCGAACTTCCTCTCCGTTCATCGCCATTCAAATATTCAAGCACCTTGAATGGTAAACCCAACAACCCGCTCCATATGTCTCACCACATCCAACAGTTCCGTGCTCTCGTAGCTATATGGTCTTGACGGAATACGTCGAGCAATTGGATCTGTCGCTTTCAGCCCAGCGAAGGCAGCCTCCTTCAAAATAATCTTCCATTTCGTTTGTCCCTCCTCCACACGGCATTCGACCGTCAGCGCGTCATAGTCGTTTGTACCACACGGTACCCATCGCGCAAGCTTCTCAATTCGTGCACTGTCGACTAGATCGTGGTCAAACTTGCAGCCGGATCTTCGACATGCGCTGCGTTCGTGGTGAGCCCGGCAGAGGCTTTGAAGTTTTGCATACTGCGTCTGGCGAACCCAAAATCAGTCTGGTCATCCCTTTCTCCACGGTGTAGCCTCACGAGACCATCGCCTTCTCTTTTTGATCCTGTGCGTGCTTCTTCCAGTAACAGTGCCTTGGGGAGATTGTAAACCCTTGCATGGCCGACATAGGAGTGCTTGGGTCCATCGGGTATTCTCACGTCCCAACCGCCATACCATCCTTCGTGTCCTCCATACCTCTCAAACCCATACCCATAATCAAGACCCACAACATAAGACTTTCGTCCATCGTGGCTTCCCTAGCTTGGCCTGAATTCATGCCTGCTCTAAGTGAGACACAAATAATGCGCTTACCAGTTTGTGCACTCGATCGGTATTGAATATGGTATGACTGTACTTGCAATGGTAATTCATCCTCGCTTTTTCGCATTGGCTATAAAATTGTCCGCGGAGAGATCCTCTGAGGGGTTGTGTGTTGATCAAAGTATGGTCTCTACAGGCCGTGCGAGCAGCGTATTCGTCGCTTGTAGGCATTCTCGATTTTGGACTGACGGGGGTTAATGCCAGACCAGACACACCGTGGTGTCGTGGGCATTGGAACCACGGACCCTTCCCATAAGAGGATCATCCCTGAACTTAGACATGCAAATCGATGATGAAGTATTATTACACTAAGTGCAGCTATACATGCGTGTCGCCAGTTCTCACTGAAGGTGTAGCAGTTATCATACGCGAAAGCGTGATGCAATATCCGGGTCGATATCTAAAACTACTGGTTCGCCCGTGCCTGCAAAAATATGCACCATCCAGGAAACTTGTCGTTATCCAGTTGCATCAACGGGCCAATCACACCCAACAACTCTGGTGGTACACCCGCTTCTCTACACAATTCCTCAGTTTGTGTAAAGTAGCGATCTGAATCGGCTTTGCAGCCTAGAAGTACTTCCACTTCACCCAAGTCTCTCGTGCACAGCATCTTTACTCCAATGTTGCCTTGAACATCACAATCCGCGACGACGTCCAAGAGTAGCCGCCGAGCTTCAGAGTATTTTTTTGCATAGAGTTCATTCCGTCCTTGGACGTAGCGCGTGCCCAAAAACTCGCCACTGGTAGATGGAGAGGTGGAAACCGCGCTGAGAGTGTCGAGAGTTTCTTGCAGAAGAGATCGTGCTCGATCGTAGTTACCCTGCACCGACGCAACTGCTGCTTGGTTACGGAGCGCCACCAGGGTGAGCAGGAAGTTGCCATCGACGGCATCGTGCGCCTGGTTTATCAACTCCATCATTACGTCGTATCTTCGTTGTAGGAACGCAGCCTCTGCCATAGTTAAGAGGAATTCCCAACGATCCCACGGTTCGGACGACGACATGTAACGGGACCGGAGGGGTTCGAGGTTCCGCTCGACTTCCTCTGGAGTACTGTAGCTATACCACATTCGTGCCTGCCAATGCTTTACTTGTGAAGACAGACCACGGTCCCAATGGTTCATCGAGTGCAGAAATAACTCATCAGCGCCGTCGCGAGACATGAACATCTTGGCGAAGTCGAGTGTGTAGCGAATCTCTGCCTCGTCCTCCTCCATGTAATGTCAAGATGGGGAGTGGATGAAATCTTCCAAAAGTTGGCGAGCGCGCGAATAGTAGGCCTGATTATTGTTAGTCATGGCCGCATTGGAGATGCATAAGGCAGCGATCGTGTGGCTTCCAATGGCAATGGATAGCGCACTGGCGGCCAAATAAGCTTTTTCAGCAGAGGTATAATTTGAGAGTTCGAAATGAAGCTGTCCATGGGCAAACAAGCACTGCGCTTTCAAGTCTTTCTCGAAACTTGAAACTTCGGAAAGAGAGAAAATGATGAATGCCAGCGAAGTGGGGCGAAGTTTATGACACCCGAGTCCGTCAAGGAAACGTGGGCAAGCACGCGTGGCATCCTGAGTGTGTCCCAAAGCACTTGCAATGTCGTACTTGATGAGGTACTCGATGTTAAGGTGATCGGAGATGATTAGATTCGCGTGCGAATCCCGTATGTCAGATATTGCTTGCAGGGAATCATAGTACATGCGACGGATGTCGGCAAGAAGCTCAAGCCCTGCGGCCGGGAACTCGTCGAGGAGGAATAGCCGTACGGGTGCAAGGGTCGTAATGAACGTACCGATGCGATACACAAGGGATACATTGGATAGGGTATCCAAGAGCACCAAGATGTTGGGGATCGAGGGAAATAGGCGCGAAACGTGGTTCAAGTTGATACCTTGAGGGAAGAACGCAATCATGCCGAGGACGTTCATACCATCATCGCCGAGATCCTGGATGGACGGCGAGCTCAAGGATAATCTAATGGCGAAGCTGATGTTCTCCTTTTTGCGACCTCTCTGCAGCAACTTACTTTGCTGCATTTTCCATCGGTCTAGGAGTTCCTTTCCAGTCCACCTGCTCTCTCTGGCAGCGTAGGCAAGAATGTGGATCGACAACGGGTGACGGTCGACGGCGGCCAAGAGTTCGTCGACTTCATTGTCACTGATGTCTCCGTGGTATATGTTCCTGAAGTATCGTCTTGCTGGTAACGTTTCGAGTGGCGGGACATTGAACTCGACCCAGTTCGCGTCCCGGGCACTGCGACTTGTTCGGGAGGTCAACATAGCTGTCACTCCCCGAGTATTTGCGATGTTGGCCACAATGGCTGCCATTTCCTCGGCGGCATCTGGATCTGCTGCATCTTCAAAAGTCTCCGCATTATCAAGAACAATAAGCACGGGAGATGAGGCAAGGTTGGATATCACTTGGCTCTTGCTCTCGACACCGAGCGTCGGAAGCCCCAGGACCCCTGCAATGCGGTCGATAAAGGGACCTGCTGTTATCGTGGCAGCGTCCATCCTGTCGTAGCTGACGTAAAAGCGGCGCCTGTAGCGATTTTGGATATCGCCGTCATTTATGAGTGCCTTTGCTAAAGAGCTCTTCCCGATCCCGCCGGGACCAATCAGAGCGACGTCTTCATCTGAGAGTAAGGTATCTTTCACTTCGGCAAAGAGGCTCTCGCGACCAAAGAAGAAGGCGGGAGGTGCTGGCGGAGGCTCTGGTATCAAGCTGTAACATATTGTTGACGAAAACGCTAACTGAATAGTAGTCATATCCCTCATGTTCGTATCTCGGGATGCTTCAATACGTGGTATATTTGATCGAGGCGAATAGCCGAGACAATGTTGACTTTCGTCTGTAGGGATAGCCATGAGCAGAGTCCAAAATGGAAGTAGTATATCGACGAGTGACATACACTGAATGACCTCTGCATTTGATCCAGCTCTCCTGTCCAACCGCCAATAGTCTTTTGGTCCAGGGTCGCACCGAAAAATCTACGCACGCGGCCGTGCCGTAATGCATTAGTGACCTTTGAATGCAACTGACCAATCGAGCTGTTTTGGTAAGTGTGAACCTGGTTGAATACGCTGGTAGAGACACTAGACATACGACCTGAGTACACCTAATGCATCCTTGACCACGTCACTTAGTTGATCCAGGGAAACGCCATTCATGGCCCGCGCCAACGTCGAGCAGATATCCTTGCAGTTCTGAGCCAGTCCAGTCAGGTCGAGCTTGTTTTGAATATATTTCTGCACGGAAGCTTCAACTACTTTGTTCTTAAGTCGACGGGAGACAGACAAGGGACAGACCCGGATGAGCAGCAGTATAGTGTTGACTCCTTTCAATACCTTCTTCGCTAGGTCGATCGGAATTAGGTCGGCAACCTGCTGGATAAGCTGAATTGTAACGTCGAGTGCATTCACGCCGACTTCTCTCCGACTGGTAGATGGCGCCAATGGCTGGTCGCTACTCGACGGCTCCCCGCGAGTTTGCACATCTTCTGAGTGTCTCTGCCACGAAATCTCAAGATCCACTCTCTGATATGTGATAATTGGCCGACCTTCCTTGAAAATCGGTTCAAATGCTTCATTATCGTCGCACGGCAGATGGATACAGCTGAAAACACAGAATCGCCGATGATCAGGAACGTGCTTTGAACGTGTAAGCGGAAACGGATATCGAATCACACGCCGGGCGTCTATCTGACAAACAGACAACTTGGACCCGTTCGACAGACGTATACGACCGGCTAACCGTCATACACAGGACGAGGATAAACTTTTTACAGCGAAAGTGGAAAACCACGCTGGTATTGCAGTCCATGGGTGAGCACGGGGCAGTGGAATGGAGAAGGTATCAATCCTCACGTTTCGCACGTACCATTCTCGCGTTTGGGTCCATCGCCCGTCAGGGTCTCGTAAAAACTCCTTGTCTGCACTGACGGCTCAATTCTTGGCCCTACCCACGCGAGGATTGGCAAGGACGCCAACTGAGGGCGGTCATAATGGAAAGTGATGGCCATTGTGTAAGGGTCAGTGAAAGACAGGTTATTGACTGGTCAAAAAAGTCAGTGATCGGTCACGTTACGGTCATGGCCGGTCAACAGTTGACTTTGGCTTTGACAGTCGCTTAGTACACGGGTAAAAGTAGTAGCCGGAAGCCGGAGGTAGAGAAGAACTACGATACCAAATCTACGAAGATAGTAAAATTTCCTGTGTCGTCCCATCAATTTCAGTCTCGAAATCATCATCACCTGGTGCATCCATATCAATAAGGTCGTATAGAGCTAGTTCGTCATCAAAACTCCGTCTCGCAACGCTCGAATAAATCTCCGTCCAATGCGATGATGAAAAGTCGAAGAGGTTTTGAATTGTGACGCTCGGGAGAGTCGAAGACCCACGGACTGGGGCCATGTCTCGATCGTCTTCGTTTCCCTGTGAGATGTGTATGTCAAGAAGATTCCGGAGTGCCAATGCAGTGACGCCGGGTTGCTGCTGGCTTGGGGATGATGCTTCCGTGTCTGGACTGGGGTTGTCGGCATATGGACCCGGACCCATTGGTAACGGCGACATGATACGGCTAGTAGTGGTGGTTGACGAAGGTTCTGTACCAGCCGGTCGTGGTTGGGATGCAGGCATTGTCAGATTCAAGGTGGCTGTCACACCGGTCGTGGTCGGCGCATCCTGTCTTTGTTTTTCAAGCCATCGCGTGAAAAGATGCTTTCCATCTCTCTGGAGTTGCTGATCTCGAATATGCATCTTGAGCTCGGCGAGTGCTTGAAGTGTATTAGTACCAAGCCGGTTGCGGAGCTTCGTCAGCGTTGCACCAAATGTACTGAAGAGGCGTTCACACGAGGCTGAGTTGGCGGTAACGGACAAGACTCGTCTGGCAAGTGAGATGAATGGGCTAGGTGGCTGTCCAGCAAAACAGTAGTCTTCATAGACAGCGAGAGGATCCGGTACGATCTTCTGAATGAAACACATGCTGTGTAAGCGGCACAATGATCGTGACTCTCACAACAATGACCATACCTTTAGTGTTGCGTTGGCCTTCGCCCGCTCACATCTAACTCTCAGCGTATTAAATTCTCCTGCTTCTCGAAGATAGTGTATAAGTTGATCGTCAAACTCGGGTGGTGGATCAGAGCGAAAGAAGCGAGCATAGAGACGTTCAAGTAATGTACGGATGTTGGCATTGTTGAGAGCTGGGATGCGGGAGAATGGGGTCGTCTTGTAAAATGGGTTGAGAACCACAGCGGCGATGAAGATCTCTTGGTCACATTTCGCCCATCTCCGCTCAATGCTGTTGATGATCGCGGCTACGGCCTCGACATCCTCAGGGTCTGATAGCGACTTGTATTGGAGCATCAGGAACCCAAAGGTGAGAAGAACCGTGTCAATTCTGCACACAGTGGCCTGAGTCACATTGGCTGCAAATGCTAGTGGTTCAAGGTGCATCTTCATTCTAATGATATCCGGTGTGATCAGTTTGAGATCAGAAGACAGAAGTCGCCGCCTACTCACCGAGCAATAGCAAACCAAAACAGAGGATCCTTGATTTGTGACATCATTTTGCGAGCTTTTGCCTTTGCCTTTGCATCACCTATGATTATCCTCTTTTTTTCAGGACTACGTAGTTCCTCTGCTAACACGACATTGAGAAGTGCTTGCCGAAGCTCAAGAAGTTGCCGGTATGCCATGTAGTGAGCTGTCCAGCATGTGAGAACAGCTCTGATCACTGCACATTTTGCTTCACCTGCCATGTGCTGTGCTTCTACAATCAGAGCAAGGATAGATGTCTTAGCATGTAGCCATGTAAATTGCTGCCTGAATCACCATTCTGAGTTGAGTTGGCAGAGCCCTCAACCAAGTCCAGCACTTAGTAGCTTGACAATCCCTCTGACTTGGAGTCAGTCCCCAGCTGTGTCAAGCAGCACCAGCATTGCTTTGCCTGGCCCAGGTGGAGTCCCCCAATATGGCTCAGATGTAATTAGTTCCATTGCATTGTCTGTGTGGGTCAGGAGGTGTGAATTGTGTTTGAAATAATCTCCAACAATGAGGTTGATCTGCCAGTGTAGAATATTGATATTGGGGACTGAGTTAGCACTGTGCCAGTGGCTATAGGAGATGTTATGATGACATACCTGATGAGCATGACAGTCAAGTATAATCAATGACAGATATTTCTGTCCAAGGAGCTGGTGTGCTGCATGTGACTCCCCTGATGCATCTGTTACTACTGCGACTACAGAACACCCCCATTCAACTTCTAGCTCTTGGATGACCTGCTTGAGGTGAACAAGTAAATTATTGGCCATCTTGCATTCATTTGATGCATCATGTACATGAATTGTGTGGACATAATCATTTGTTTGAGTCATCTAGTCTTCAACTCAGAGCTCAAAACCAACTCGGACTTGCCTTCTTATCAGCCATTACCATGAAAGCAATCAGATGATGATTGTTGACCCCTGTCCACCTGTCTGCCTGAAATCCCTGAATGGTGGCCTCATGCCCTTGTGTGGCCACCTTCACTTCTGCACGGAGTAAAGAGATGGAGCTACCCAACTCTCTAATCTCTTATTCTGAGGAGATGAGGTTCGACTATATATGCAGTGGGTGGAAGGCCTGGGCAAAGTGATACGAAGTAGCACTCAAACAAAACAAAGAGAGGAAAAAAGAGGGCGTGCCATTAATAACACGCTTGAGGGTTGATGTCAATAGGGAAGAGGGAGAGATGTTGGGTCAATGGAGTATAATCCAAGTGAGACGAGGAGCTATCCTTAAATCCTACCCTTGGTAGTAGAATCAAGTAGATAAGACTGGGGAAACCAGTCGACTATGTATGTACATGGGTTTATATACTATAAGATATCGTGCACGGACCAAGCAGTGTGTATCGTATCGTCCAATGAGAAAAAGAATAGGAGATTGTACCATGCGAAGAACGTGTATCGTGAGTCATTGTCTGTGTGTCAATGGGAAGGGAGAGATAAGGGGTTGCCTGGCCAATGGCAAAAGAAGAGCAGAAGATAAGTAATCGGCCAATCGGCAAGTGCCGGAGTGGTCACGTGTGTCAGATCATGTGACTGAAGGAAGTTTATACTGACATAGGAGTGTACCAAAAGGGGAATGTCACGTGATCGTGGGAAATGGTCATGTGATGAGAATTACATGTTGGTGCTTGCCTTCAAGGGCTGAGCATAGCGAAATGGTTCGTTAAGTAAAAAGTTCGATGAAGAATGATGAAATCATAACACAAAGTCAAGGCAGAGGTTATGTTTGAACTATGAGGAGAATCACTCATGGTTCTAATGATCAAGGAATAAAGTGGCTGAGGTGAAGACAATGGATGAACTGAGGACGTGGAAGTCAATTGACTGGTTGAGGGGAATCATCATATGCGTCCCCTCTTATATACATATGTGAGGTTCTTATCTACCAATGAGAATGGAGAGATAAGAACAATAAGAGATAAGGATGAGTCATAGGAAATGACTAAAGATACGGTCCTATTGTATCGTATGAGTAATACATACCCTTATCATCCAATAGCATAAAGGACTCTTATCTCACTATCATCTGAAATGAATAATATGATAGTGACTCACCTC
>JBBPMU010000272.1:0-33238 GCA_038090475.1 Wakefieldia striispora | reverse complement strand
CCCCCTCCAGCAGGATATGCTGCCCACAATGCTTTGTTTATCATGGACGAAGCCAAAGCCTACTGGAGGGATAGGATCAAAGCAGAGATGGATACAAGGGCTGAAACAAGACAGAAAAGTCAAAGGTTGAATCAAACCTCAAAGGCAAAGTCTTCCCTTGAGGCAGGGTATCATCAAGTCGTTTGAAGGAATGAAAGAGTTTAAGAGTGTAAGGGTTTACCCAGTATGCCCCTCAGAATATCCTAAGGGGGTCCAGCCTAAAAGAATCTACCTGGATGATAGGATTCCAAATAGCTAAGACTGGGGTTACCAGTTGAAGCATCAACTACTTAAATACTGTACATGATCGTGCACAGACCAAGCTGTGCGAATCCAAGTATAGTAAAATAAGAAATGTATGATGTCCAAAATATTGTAAAAGGAAAGTCCTGTGTGATGGGCATGTATCGTGATAAAGAAGAAATGAGTAAGACACACTGCTCTCTATGGCTTGTGCCTTCCGATATGATCACAATTGAGTAACTAGTCATCAAGAATGAGTCAAGGGGAAAGATAAAAGAAATGACGTGTCCATGGGATGGGATCCCAGATTGAAGGTCCAAATGTCTGTAAAGGGTTATTCCCAAAGAGATGGCCACCGGGAAGAAGTCTGAAAGATCAACTGATGGCCTATTGGCAAGTGCTGTGAAGTGGTCACATGCAACAGATCATGTGATGGAAGGAAATTATACTGTCATGGGAGCATACCAGAAGATAAATGTCATGTGATGTCAAGTCATGTGATTGGAGAAATACATGTACATGGCTTTCTTCAAGGATTGCCACAAGAAGGTGGAGTCCTAAATAGAAGTTTGAAAAGTGTCAGGAAAATATAGCGTCTTTCAGAGATAAAATATAGGGCTTTTATAACAAGGGCCACCGAGGTGGTAAAAGGACAAGGGTCCAGGTGAATGAGGGTAGCCCAGCCCCTGCATGTAACATTTCTTTTGCTGAACAATTCTTCTTTTCATTACTTGATGTAGAAGGGACTGACAATTTTTCCTATGATAGTCCCAACCCTATGAACGATATTCCTCTTCATGGTACTGTAGATCATGTACCCAATTCCTCCTCCACTTCCAGAATGGCATCCCACTTGGGCATGGCAGTGGAAGAAAAACATACTATGCTTAATTCCGTTTTTGCTGACAAAAACAAATTTTCAATTTCCACACCTACCTTATGTTTTGTCTCCCATTCTCCTTCCAACCCTCAGACATTTATTAGCTCTACCCTTAATCATTCTGGACACCTTTCCCCTCTAACTAATATTCGTTTCAGGAAACTCCAAGGATGGCATATGGTGTCCTGCAGGTCACTGGTCGACTCTTGCCATGAACACTTTCATTGATAAAAGATTCTGTGATACTAACAGAATAATAGGAACAAGATTGCCTGCACCCATAGGGGTCACCAACACAGATGGAACAAATTCTTCGATAGGTGCTATTACACACAAGGTAGTACAAGTATTTTTGGAGATAAATGGACACTTGGAACTTGTGGACACATACGTCACTAATTTGGGAACACACCCAATGTTTATAGGATATGATTGGCTTAACTGCCACAACCCAGAAATCAACTGGATTACCAGCAACATCAAGTTCAGCCAATGCACAAGCTACTGTCAACAGATGTCAAGAATGCGACTACCATCCACATTCTTTTCGAGGGCAATGTCCAAGAAAGAAGAAGAAGAACATATAAAAAGTATGATCTCAGAGACTTACTATGAATTTCTAGATGTATTCTCTGAGAAAGAATTGGAAAGGATGCCCACATGTAAACCATGAGATCACACAATAGAACTAAAAGAAGACTTCGTCCCCAAAAAGGGACAAGTAACACTGCTGTCACAAACAGAAATGGAGGAAGTAGCTAACTTTCTACAAAAGGAATTAAGAAAAGGATATATTCGCCCCTCGAAATCACCTCAAACAGCCCCCATATTTTTCATACTCAAGAAGGACAGTAAGAAACAATTAGTCATGGACTATTGTTATGATCCTCATACTTTTATCGAACCTTTTTACTTAACAAGCCACTTCGCTATGCTCAGCTCTCAAAAGTGAGCACCAACCTGTATTTCGAAAAGTCATGTGATGTTCCTCTTTTGGTATGCTCCTATGTCAGTATAAACTTCCTTCAGTCATGTGATCTGACACACGTACCCACTCTGGCATTTGCCAATTGGCCAATACCTTATCTTCTGCTCTTCTTATGCCATTGGCCCAGCTACCTCCTTATCACTTCTTCCCATTGACTCATAGACGATGACACATGATATGACCCCCTCAGACTTCTATTCCCTTTTTTGTTTTACGAGACTGACACCTTATTGTCAGATACTATACTAGGTATTCCTACTTTAGGGTAGATGGTCTGTGTGCACTTACTTGCCAGACACTATTTAAGTAGCTAGTTTGCAACTGGAGTCTCCCCAATCTTATCTACTTGATTCTACTTCCAAGGGTAGGATTTAAGGATATACTCCTCGTCTCACTTGGATCATACTCTACCACCAACATTCCACCTCTCCATGACTTCCACCTCTCGCTGCTCACTGCGTTTGTTGCTGGTGCACCCTTAGAACCCAGCATGCTTTCCTTTCTTTCTTCTCTTGGTTGTCTGAGTGCTACTTCATATCACTTAGATAAGACTGCAGAACGTGTGGCCGCCCCATGTTTTTTAGGACTATCTTGCATGCAAACTAGCCAACATTTTGACTACTACCCCCTGGCCCCATGCACCAAAGTATGCTTCGCATATAACAAACAATTCTCCACCAGACCATACCTCAGGGGACGATTGTCCTTGAAGAAAGTTCATTGAGGGACCCCCCTCACCATTAAGGCCCAGAGGTCCACCTAGACAGATCAGTAAGCCCCAAAGGTGTCGGACTATGACCCCTCTGTCTCCCCCTGCTCCTCCTCACTGTCAATCACTGAAGAACCCTTCCGCTCCCCAATCGACTATTGTCCCGACATGTCGAATCCATCCTCATCTGCCCAACCACAACCGCCTCCCATGCCAGAATCCAACGAGTCCATCTATGCTCGTGAATTCATTTGCCAGCTAGAAGAGAAAGGCAAAAAGGACGCCTACAAAAGACTCGCTGAACCAGGGAAATGGGATGGCAACAAAAAGAAATTCCGGACCTGGTGGACCCACCTTCGGGCTTGGGTGGAAGCATCTGAGTTCCACAACAACCGTATGCTCACCACTGCGGTCCTGTTACATTTCGAGGGAGTGGCAGAGCCGTTCACACAACAATTAATGGAAAAATATCTAGGGAAGACCCCTCTTGACTACCCAACCTGGGAAGAGCTCCAAGAGCTCATAAAAGGTTTTTTCCAGATCTCAATGTTGGCCCACCAGGCCTACAAGGAACTTCGAGAACTGAAACAAGGTCAGAGTAGGATAGGGGACTTCCTACAGAAATTTGACCTGCTAGCCAATGAGGCAGAAGTCTTGGATGGTGAAGCAGTCCATTTGTTGAAAGCGGTGGTATCTTACCGCATTTACCAGGAGGCGTCGTTACACTGTGTAATTACACCAACTAAAGAGGGTGCTTACTACAGGCCCTTCTACAAGGAGTATATGAAGACCAGCCAGGCCTTCGAAAAACTAGCAGAAGAAAGAGGACAACCCCCTCAAATGACAAACTGCCCAAAAAATAATGCTCCTGCCAAACCCTGGTACTACTGACCCCTGGGACCACTGCCGCCTCCTCCCGCTCACATGTACACCCCCCACTATTCATCCTATGGCACCCAGCCTGACAGAGGTGCCCCCATGGCTGTCGACCAGATGGCAACTACCACCAATGCAAGGCCAGCCACCAGCCAACCTCACCCACTCCCAACACCCCTGCCACAAGAGCAATTCACATGCTACAACTGTGGTAAGCCTGGCCACATGGCCAGAAATTGCAGAGTGCTGTGACAACCACGGCAACAACAAGTCTGCTCCAACCACTGGGGTGGATACCAAGGCCCTTGGTCGCAGGGATATGCAATCAACTATCTGGCACACACTTCATTTGTCACAGACAAAGCAGAAGCCTACTGGAGAGACCGAATAAGGGCAGAAATGGATGCCAAGGCTGCTGAGGCAGTAAAAGGTCAAGGGTCAGGGTGAATGAGGGTAGCCCTGCCCCTGTCTGTAACAATTTGTCTTTCTCCAAACAATTCTTCTTTTCATTACTCGATGTAGAAGGGACTGACAATTTCTCCTATGATAGTCCCAACCCTATGAACAATATTTCTGTTCATGATATGGTAGATCATGTATTGTTCTCTTCCTCCACTTCTGGAATGGCGTCCCAATTTGGCATGGCAGCAGAAGTAAAAAATACTGCACTTAATTCTGTTTTTTCTGATAAAAACAATTTTTCAATTTCTACACCTACATTATGTTTTGTCTCCCCTTCACCTTCCAAGCCTCAGACTTTCATTTGCTCCACTCTTAATCATTCCAGACATCTTTCTCCCCCTACTAATATTCATTTCAGAAAGCTCCTAGGATGGTATATGGTGTCCTGTAGATCATTGATCGACTCAGGTGCCACAAACACTTTCATAGACAAAAATTTCTATGACACTAATGGAATTATAGGAACAAGATTGCCCACACCCATAGGGGTCTCAAACACAGATGGGACCAACTCCTCAATAGGTGCTATCACACACAAAGTACAAGTATTTCTGGAAATAAACAGACATTCTGAATTCGTGGACGCCTACGTCACTAACTTGGGAACCCACCCCATGTTTATAGGCTATGACTGGCTTAACTGCCACAACCCCAAAATTGACTGGATTACCAGTGATATTAAATTCAGCCGATGCACAAGCTATTGCCAACAAATGTCAAAAATGTGATTACCGCCCACCTTCTTTAGCAGAGCGATGACCAAGAAAGAAGAAGAGGATCATATAAAAAGTATGGTCCCAGAAACTTACCATGAATTTTTAGAAGTATTCTCCGAAAAAGAATCAGAAAGGATGCCCACGTGCAAACCGTGGGATCACGCTATCAAACTAAAAGAAGACTTGGTCCCCAAGAAAGGACAAGTGATACCTCTATCACAAACAGAGATGGACGAAGTGGCAAGTTTCCTATAGAAAGAATTGAAGAAAGGGTACATCCGACCCTCAAAATCACCTCAAACAGCTCCCATATTCTTTATACCCAAAAAGGATGGTAAAAAACATTTAGTCATGGACTACCGTTCCTTAATGAAGGAATGATCAAAAATGCATACCCATTACCACTAATCCCTTCTCTCATTGACAGGCTCCAAGGAGTGGATATGTTCACCACCATGGACCTATGGTGGGGATACAACAACATCCGAATAAAAGAAGGAGATGAATGGAAGGCAGCATTCATGACCCCCATGGGGGCTTATGAACCACTGGTAATGTATTTCAGAAAAACGAACTCACCATCCACCTTTCAGAATATGATGAATGATATTTTCAATGACATGTATGCAGTGGTAATCATCTTTATTGATGACTGCATGGTCTTCACTAGCGGAAAGACACAAGAAGAACACAAAGAAATAGTGAAAGAGGTACTCAAGCAGCTCCAAGAAAATGACTTGTATGTTAAGCCCGAAAAATGCCACTTCTCACAAAAGAAAGTAGATTTCCTTGGGATGGTTGTATCCCAAGAAGGGGTAGAAATGCAAGCATCCAAAGTTGCGGGAGTTTTGGATTGGCCAATGCCCACCAAACTCAAACAAGTACAAGGCTTCCTAGGCCTTTGTAACTATTACTGATGTTTCATACCTAACTTCGCTCATATAGCCCAACTGCTAAATGATCTCACAAAGAAAGATACCCCCTTCAAATGGGGAAGCGAACAAGAATCTTCATTCAAGAAACTAAAAGAAGCAATTACGAAAGAATCCCTTCTGGCCTATCTGGACCAGAAGAAGCTGATGCGAGTCGAAACTGACACTTCAGATATAGCAACAGGAGCTGTACCATCAATAAAGGACGACAACAGCATATGGAAGCTGTGCACTTTCATTTCCCACTCACTAGATTCTGCAGAAAGAAATTACCCCATATATGACAAGGAACTGTTAGCAGTTATACGAGCCTTACAAGACTGATGACACTACCTAGTCGGCAGAGAAACCTTCGAAATATGGATGGACCATAAAACCTGGAATACTGGAAGAAGCCTCAAACTTTGTCCCCTTGACAAGCACATTGGCATGCTCTACTTCAAGAGTTCAACTATGTCATGTGTTACAAACCAGGCACGCAAAACGGACGAGCGGACACCCTCTCCTGAAGACCTGATCATGGCAACGCAATAGAGAAGCACAATGAGAATGTCATAGTTCTTCCAGAAACCGATATAAAGGTGGTAAATGCACATCATACCACCATCATCCCCCCATTTTTTGAAAAAATACAAAAAGAAACAGTGCTACTAACCGAATCACAGATCCCTCAAGGGTTCACTTTTTGCAAAAATGAAAAGGTATACAAAAATGATAAATTCAAAACTTTCATTCCTGAGAATCTCCACAAGGAGCTATTATGTAACTCTATTTCATGATTCCCCTGTAGCAGGACACACAGGAAGGGCCAGAACCAGCCACCTCATATCAAGATTTTACACATGGAACAGCATGATGAAAGACATTGCCAAATATATAGACCACTGCCAAGCGTGTGCCCTCACAAAGGGAAAGACAACTGCACCAGCAGGGAAACTGTTACCCCTCAAGTCCACATCTAGACCGTGGGAGGATCTTTCTATTGACTTCATCACCAGACTTCCAGTTTCAAAGGGGTACGATTCAATTTGTGTTATTGTGGACAGATTTTCAAAAGAAGTCATCTTTACACCATGTCTAAAAAAGATCTCTTCATTAGATTTAGCAAAACTTTTTAGGGATGAAGTATGGTGTAATCATGGACTCCCCAAGTCCATCATCTCGGACAGAGGACCTCAATTTGTCTCTGAATTCACCAAGCACCTCTGCAAACTCCTCGAAATTAAACAGCGAATCTCCACCGCATATCATCCTCAGACGGATGGCCAAACAGAGCGTATTAATTGAGAAATGGAACAATACCTTCACACCTATGTAGCGAAGAAACAAGAGACTTGGTGTGAGTGGCTTAAACTCGCACAGTTCCAACACAACAACTCGCTAAGCTCGGCCACGGGAACCACCCCATTCATGGTGACCAAAAAATATTCCCCCCATCTAGGCTTTGAAAATGACCCTACAGGATCGTTTGCAGAAGATTGTGTGATATCACACAAAGAGGTCAAACAGGCACTCAATGACACGAGACAATGGATGATTAAAAAAGCAGACAAAAAACGATCGGATGCCCCAACATATGAAGTTGGGAATAAAGTTTGGCTATCCACAGAGCACCTCAAGCTCCTGTACACTGCTAAGAAACTCATGCAAAAATGGATCGGCCCCTATGAAATCACTGCAGTCCTACCGAATGCTGTCATGCTACATCTCCCCAAGACGTTTACAATTCATCCTACTGTTAATGTGTCACAAGTTAAACCCTACAGAGAAACCTTACCCAGACAACCCACCAGACATCCGGATGCCATCATCGTCAACGACAAAGACTATGAGGAACACGAAGTAGACTATGAGGAACACGAAGTAGACTACATTGTCACTTCACACATGAAAAATCAGAAACTAGAATACTGAAACAAGACGAAACATCAAAGGTTGAACCTCAAACCTCAAAGGCAAAGTCTTCCCTGACACAAAGTCTAGGTGTGTAGGATGCAAAGTCCTGGATCGAACGAGAGTATAATAGAAGTGCCATTTATCCTCTGGCTAAGAGTGTAGATGAGTAATAAAGTTTCCCAGCAGCCCCTCAGAAGATCCTAAGGGGGTCTTGCCTAGAAGAAAATACCCTGGGGAGTAGATTCCAAGTAGCAAAGACTGGGGTTACCAGTCGATGCATCCACTACTTAAATACAAGTCTGGCTAGTGAGCACAGACCATCTATCATAAAGGGAAATACTAAATATGGCAAGTGCCCTTCAGGTGTAAGACCTGGTAATCCATGTATGGTAATGTCTGTCTGATAGGAGCATATCATGAGTAATAGGAAATGAGTAAACGCACTGCTCTCTGTGGCATGTGCCTTCCGATACGATCATGATTGGGTAATCTCATAAAATGGATGAGTCAAGATAAGAATGTCAATAAGTCCAAAAGGGGTTATTCCCAAAGAGATGGCTGCTGGGAATAAGTCTGAAGTCTCGACCGATGGCCTATTGGCAAGTGCCATGAAGTGGTCACATGCTCCAGATCACATGACGAATGAAATTATACTGGAGTAGGAGCATACCAAAAGAGAGACATCAGGTGACATCAAGTCACTTGATCTTCGAAGTACATGTAAACGGCTTTCTTCGAGGATTGCCACAAGAAGGTGAAGTCCTAGGTAAAAGTTTGAAAAGTGTTAGAATAAAGCATCTTTCAGGAATAAAATATAGGGCTTTATAACAAATACCTCGTCCATTGGAAAGGATGGGATGATTCTGACCACACCTGGGAACCAGCAGACAATCTCAAAAATGCACCTGATGTGGTACAGGACTTCCACCGTGCCCACCCCTCTGCCCCCAGGAAACTACACAGACTCACCCCTACAGAATTCAACCTCCTATTTTCTGATTATTCCATTGACTTCCACTCTCATTCCTCTCTCACCTGCCTTGACTTTGAAAGCGCATAAAAAGGTTCTCTCCTCGCCAAGATGTCTTGGACCTTCGAAAGGGTAATGTTATGATCCTCATACTTTTATCGAACCTTTTTACTTAACAAGCCACTTTGCTATGCTCAGCTCTCAAAAGCAAGCACCAACCTGTATTTCGAAAAGTCACGTGATGTTCCTCTTTTGGTATGCTCCTATGTCAGTATAAACTTCCTTCAGTCACGTGATCTGACACATGTGACCACTCTGGCATTTGCTGATTGGCCAATACCTTATCTTCTGCTCTTCTTATGCCATTGGCCCAGCTACCTCCTTATCACTTCTTCCCATTGACTCATAGATGATGACACATGATATGACCCCCTCAGACTTCTATTCCCTTTTTTGTTTTATGAGACTGACACCTTATTGTCAGATACTATACTAGGTATTCCTACTTTAGGGTAGATGGTCTGTGTGCACTTACTTGCCAGACACTATTTAAGTAGCTAGTTTGCAACTGGAGTCTCCCCAATCTTATCTACTTGATTCTACTTCCAAGGGTAGGATTTAAGGATATACTCCTCGTCTCACTTGGATCATACTCTACCACCAACATTCCACCTCTCCACGACTTCCACCTCTCGCTGCTCACTGCGTTTGTTGCTGGTGCACCCTTAGAACCCAGCATGCTTTCCTTTCTTTCTTCTCTTGGTTGTCTGAGTGCTACTTCATATCAACTATCATTATCTCAATGAAGGAACCATCAAAAATGCTTATCCGCTACCACTGATACCTTCACTGATAGACAGACTACAGGGAGTGGATGTTACGCTTAAGTCCAGAGGTGTAGCAACAACAATGATGGGTCTTCTGGAGTTGTTGGGGTTCAACAAGGCCAGGCAGAGTCTCTTCATAGAGGAGACCAACCAGGAGGAATGCTAAGACTCCTGGTAAAGTTAGGGAGGTGTCATAGGGGCATACCAGTACAACGATCAACCTGATGATCAAAGGGTGACATAGATCTACTAACTGATGGTGCAACCAACCCATCAGAGAGGAGCCACACTTCATGGGAGAAATGTGTAGAATTAGCTGGGGAGCTAATACAGAAAGTATACAAGTTTATATACTGTTTTTGTGGTACTTTAGGGTGGGTTCTAAAAGCGCGTAAAAGGGAATCAACTAGATGCGTAGTGTGTAAAAGGAAATGTCCAAAAGGGATAGGTGGAACTCTGGGAGGATAAAAGGGGAGAGTGGGATAAGTCCAAGGGCATGATGTTTGGGATGAGGCGGGAGGCGGTGAACATGAGGCACTGTGGCGGAGTTCTTGAATGAAATAGAAAACCATGAGCTGGGCTAAATGGAGAAGTCTGAAAGTGAGAGCATAGCCAGCTCGGAAGGTTCCTTCGGGGTGTGTGTAGCATCAGCAGTGGTAGCTCTGAGTCGCATCAAGTCACGTGAGTAGTCAGGTGACTGGTCATGTGATAGGAGGTCATGTGACGTCGAGTTGGGAAGTTGGAGCTGTGTAGAGAGAAGAGTCATGTGATAGGTGATCACGTGATACTGTATACTGGCAGAGAAGTCATGTGATATGATCTTCCTGTTGAATTAGACCAAAGGTCAAGAACAATAAGCCTGCAATGGATCTAGAAGGAAAGGGGGAAAACAAAACAAATAGATGGGCCATATCTTGGATGGTCCGGGGTGTGGGAAGTACAGTTTTCATAGAAAACTGTAACAGTGGACTTATTCACCATCATGGACCTCTGGTGGGGATACAACAATGTCCACATAAAAGAAGGAGACGAATGGAAAGCAGTGTTCATTATGCCTATGGGAGCCTATGAGCCCCTGGTAATGTACTTCAGAAAGACGAACTCACCATCCACCTTCTAGAATATGATGAACAACATTTCAATGATACTGTATGTATGCCATGGTGATTATATTTATTGATGATTGTATGGTCTTCACTAGTGGAAAAACTCAGCAAGAACATGAAGCGATTGTGAAGGAGGTACTCAAGCAGCTCCAGGAAAACAATTTATTCATCAAGCCTGAAAAATGCCACTTCTCACAAAAGAAAGTAGATTTGAAACGAGACGATATGTCGAAGGTTGAACTCAGAACCTCAAAGGCGAAGTCTTCGCCCCTGGCGGTATCCTCGTTCGAGAAAAGAGAGAGCGCCGATTTATCCTCTGGCTAGGAGTGTGAATGATATAGAGAGTTTCCCAGTAAACCCCTCAGAATATCCTAAGGGGGTCTCGCCTAAAAGAAAATACCCTGGGGAGTAGATTCCAAGTAGCAAAGACTGGGGTTGCCAGTCGATGCGTCTACTACTTATATATTGTACATGTTCGTGCACAGACCATGCCATGCATATCCTAAGTGTCCAATGAGAATGAGAAGAAATAGAATCGTACCATCAGCCATATCAACGGACCGGTATCCTATCTGAGGGTCATCCGCCATTCGCTAGACAGGGATCAAAGAGAAGAGAAGAAAGTGGAACGTGTCCATGGAGATAAGAGATCTCCAAATCTCGATAAGAAAGTAATAAGTCCAAAGAGGGTTATTCCCAAAGAGGTGCCGCCGGGAATAAGTCTGAAGGTCTCGACCGATGGCAAATCGGCAAGTGCCGCAAGGTGGTCACATGCAACAGATCACGTGATGAAGGAAATTATACTGTTGTAGGAGCGTACCAAAAGGGAGACATCAGGTGACGTCTAGTCACGTGATCTTCGAAGTACAGGTAGACAGCTTTCTTCAGTCGGATCGCCGCAAGAAATGAGTTCTAAATAAAGGTTGTAAAGTATCAGTAAAATGTAGTGTCTTTCAGGAAGAAAATATAGGGTTCGTAACAAGATTTCCTTGGGATGGTTGTATCCCAAGAAGGGGTAGAGATGCAAGCATCAAAGGTTGCAGGAGTTCTGGACTGGCCTATGCCCACCAGACTCAAACAAGTGCAAGGCTTCCTAGGCCTATGCAACTATTATAGGAGATTTATCCCTAACTTCACCCACATAGCGTGACTGCTTAACAATCTCACAAAGAAGGATACCCCCTTCAAATGGGGAAGCAATCAAGAAAAGGCATTCATGTTGAAGGGACAACCCCAGAGGGGAGTCGACCTTCTGAGGTACACTAGGAATGTTCTAGTACTACTCACCAGAGGGGGTTTGCTGTGAGGCAAGATTGTGGTTCATGTTCAAGAAGGATTAAAACTCCTATTAGATCTCAGCTGCGCTAGTGAGTCTAATATACATACAGGAAGTCATGTGACTGTATAGTTATGTAATACTACACTATGGTACACTACAACTTCAACACTCCCCCTTATCTTGTGTACGGGGACACAGTAGGCATTCTAAGAGGAAACACCACACAAACCTGTGAAGGAGGTGTAAACACACACACACTAAGCAGTGGTGGGAAAGACAAGTCCAAGCTATGAGCAGAACTTCTCGAACTTGACATGTCCAAGGTTCTTAGTGAACATATCTGCTGGGTTGTCATCCCCTGGGATAAAGAGTAGCTCAACTTGCTTATAAAGCATGACAGCATCTCGAACAAAGTGATATTGGATGTGTATATGCTTGGATCGCTTCTCTGTGACTGGGTTCTTTGCTATAAATAGCGAGCCTTGGTTATCACCACAGATTGGGATTGGTTTTAGATGGTATCCGAGTTCATCCATCATATTGTGAATCCAAACAGCTTGGCATGAGCAGTCGCTTAAAGCCATGTATTCAGCCTCAGTTGAGGAGAGAGCCGTTGTCTTCTGTAAGTGCGAATTCCAAAGGAAAATGCCGTCAGCCAGTTTCATGTAGAATCCTGTCTGAGAGTGACTGGTGATTTTATCCTGACCCCAGTCAGAGTCAGTGCAGGTGATTAAGCCTTTTCCACAGGCTCCATTGTAGACAAGTGAGTAGTCTCTAGTACCGAGTAGGTACCAGCATATGTATAGTGCCTTGTCTAGGTGCTTTTGTGAGGGATTTGCAGACTGTCAAGCCATTTGTGTGACGGCATAGGTGATGTCAGGGTGAGTACCTATCATGATGTATAATAATGAGCTGATTATGGTTTGGAACTGCGTTTGTAAGGCAGGGTTGACTGTGGACTCATTCTTCTCTGGGTAATATCCCTGAGGGAGAGGTGTCCAAGCAGGCTTGGCATTTTGCATGCCAAAGTGCTCAAGGACCTTGTCGAGATAAGGGACTTGGTTGACCTTAATGATGTCATGCTCTCAACATATCCTCATATGGAGGAACTCAGATGGTTCTCTGAGGTCACAACATTCCCACTTCTTCATGAAGGCAGCCTTCAGCTCATCTACAAGCTTTTTGTTGGGGCTGCAGAAGATGGAGTCATCTACATAGATGATTGCTAGGACAAGACTAGTTCTTTTGCGATAGATGAATAGGCTGGCATCAGTTTTGAGCTGTTTAAAGCCTAGAGTACTCATGGAAGCATCTAAGGACTTCCACCATGCTAAACCAGCTTGCTTAAGGCCATATATCGCACAGAGTAAGCAGAGTACTTTGCCCTTGTGAGAGGTGGAGACAAATCCCTCAGGAAACTCCATGTAGAGTTCCTCATCCAGTTTTCCATAAAGGAAGGCTGACTGGACATCAAGTCCTCTAAGGTACCAGCTGTTGAGTGTTGAGAGGGCAAGCATACATCACACCATTTCAAAGTGAACAACTGGGCTGAAGATTTCGTCAAAGTCTAGTCCCTCAACTTGAGAGAAGCCTTTTGTGACAAGGTGGGCTTTCTTTCGACTGTCTGACTTTTTGTCAAACACCCATTGATTTTTGATTATCTTTCGTGAAGGTGGTTGGTCTACTAGGTCCCAGATGTTGCATTTCTTCATGATATTAAGTTCATCCTCACACGCTTTGCGCCATTCAGCTTGCTCAGCTGGAGGGAGTTTAAGAATGTCCCTGAAGGTCCATTCCTGATAATTTATCTGTAAATGCACTTTGTCGGGGGTGACAGTGCATAAGCAAAGGAAATTGACCAATGTGTCTCCCCCTTCCTGGGTTAGGCACTCTACATCTTCCTCCAATGGAGTTGGGGAGTGTGGCATGTCACCAGAGGTGTCTGGAGTCTGTGGCTCATCATTTCAAGACAATTTGCCAATCAGATCCTTTCAAGTAGCCTCATCCTCAATGTCCTGGACCTGTTTTACAGAGTCCCTGTGTTCACCGTACATGTTGTCCAGCCTACGAGGAGGGCAGCACTGGTGTCTGCTGTGATAAGGCGGTGGTGGTGGTGTTTGCAGCAGTGGTTGTGGAGCATGGGGGGGCATAACTGGAGGCAGTGTAGGAGGAGGAGAGGGTGTATGGGGCAGATGTTCAGGTGGATAGTGTAGGGGACTATCAGGTCTGGGGGCGATTGAAATGAGACAGAAGTGTCAAAGGTTGAACCTCTAACCACAAAGGCGAAGTCTTCCCTTCAACGGGGGATCGAATCATTCTGTGAGAGAGAGAGAAGAGAGCCAGTTTATCCTCTGGCTAGGAGTGTAGATGATGAAACAAGATTGGAGAATTGTAGGTTGAATCTAACACTAAGCTTAGGCTAGTGTTGTTGTCATATTTTCTTTTAAGTCCTTGAGGCAAGAACTTCTCTTTGTCGATAGGGGAATTGTCTTCTGAATTCGAGCAAGTAAACAAGGAAAGGAAATGGATTGAGGTAGAGTGAAAGAGATATCCCAAGTACCTGTAAGTGGGGAGTAAACCTAAAACCAAAGGCCTTGGGGACCTACAGTATGATCAAATGGATAAGACTGGGGTTTCCAGTCGAATCCTCTACTACTTAAATAGTGTCCGGCGATAAGCACACGGACCATCCTCCAAATGAGGGAATACTCTGTATGGTAAGTGTTCGTCAGGTCTCAGACCTGGTAATCCTAATATTGTTATGATTGCATCATTCCTTGTCGAACTTTTTACTTAACGAATCTCTCACTATGCTCAGTCCTTGAAGACGAGCACCAACATGTAATTCGTGTCACGTGACTCATTCACACGATCACATGATGTTCCCCTTTTGGTACACTCCTATGTCAGTATAAACTTCCTTCAGTCATGTGATCTGACACACATGACCACCCCAGCACTTGCCAATTGGCTGATACCTTATCTTCTGCTCTTCTTTCACCATTGGCCCAGCAACTTCCTTATCTCCCTTTTCCCAGTGACTCATAGATGCTTACTCGAAGATACGCGATCCTCGCATCATATGATTCTATTCTTCTTTTCTCATTGGACGATATGATACGCACTGCTTGGTCCGTGCACGATTCCCTAGGATATATAAACCCATGTACATAGTCGACTGATCCCTCAGTCTTATCTACTTGATTCTACTTCCAAGGGTAGGATTTAAGGATTTACTCCACGCCTCACTTGGACCCCCCACACCTTCCAACATACCTCCACTCCACAATTTCCAAGCCTCCCTCGTCGCCACGTTTGTTGCCGGAAAGCCCTTAGAACCCGGCGCGCTATCTCTTATCTCTTCTTTTGTTTGTTTGAGTGCTACTTCGTATCAAATATGGTAGTGTCTGTCCAATAGAAATGTATCATGAGTCAAAAGAGATGAGTAAGTCCGCACCACTCTCTGTGGCAAGTGCCTTCCGATACGATCACGATCGGGTATTCTCGTAAACCTGCTGAGTCAAAGGAAAAGATAAGGGGAAACGTGTCCAAGGTATCCGTGGGGTAACGGTCAAAAGATAAGCCCCAAAGTCTGGAACAGAATCTCCAGTCTGGTGTCCAGCTGACCTAAGGTCGTCTCATGTGTGGTGGATCACGTGGACTGAAAGGAATTTATATACTGCCATGGAATGTCCTGTCTTCCAGGAATCGGCAAGTGCCGCAAGAGGTTGTGTGCCTCAGATCACGTGATGAAGGAAATTATACTGAGGTGGGAGTGTACCAATATGTCACGTGAAGTCACATGGTTCGAAATACATGTTAGCAGAGGTCTTCAAGGACACTCTGTAGCGAATCGTCTAAATGTCTGTTTCAAAGTAAAAGAGAAAGATAAGTAAAGTGTCATTGTTCAAGGAAAAAGTATGGATTCATAACAGATGATGTGAAGCTTCCCAGTAGCCCCTCAGAATATCCTAAGGGTGTCTCGCCTAGAAGAAAATACCCTGGGGAGTAGATTCCAAGTAGCAAAGACTGGGGTTACCAGTCAATGCGTCTACTACTTAAATACAAGTCCAGCAGAGTGCATGGACCATCTATTGTAAAAGGAAAATACTAGATATGGCAATTGCCCTTCCGGTGTACATAAGACCTGGTAATCCACATAAGGTAATGTCTGTCTGATGGGAACGTATCATGAGTAATAAGAAATGAGTAAACACACTGCTCTCTGTGGCTCATGCCTTCTGATACGATCATGATTGGGTAATCTTGTAAGAGGAAATGAGTCATCGATAAGAGAGTTAATAAGTCCAAAACAGGTTATTCCCAAAGAGATGGCCGCTGGGAATAAGTCTGAAGTCTCGACCAACGGCCTATCAGCAATTGCTGCAAAGTGGTCACATGCAACAGATCATGTGACAGAAGGAAATTATACTGTTGCAGGAGCGTACCAGAAGAGAAACATCAAGTGATGTCAAGTCACATGATCAGTGAAATACATGTAGACGGCTTTCTTCTAGGATCGCTGCAAGAAAAGGTGGAGGTCTAAATAAAGGTTTCGAAAAGTGTCAGAAGGGAAATGTCTTTTCAGGAATAAAATATATGGCTTTATAACAGCGATAATTGCACCATTGTCAGACTCTGCATCTGAAACAGGTTTGGGATGATGATCCGTATGGACTGGAGGATTGCATGAGCCACTACTTATAGGTTTGTGAGGCTGAGCTGCCAGGCACCTTGGAAAAAGATGCTCATCGAAGACGGTGTGTGACAAGGTAAAGACAGCGTTGTTTGGATGCATGAAGATCCAATTTGAGTCAGATCCAGCAGATACACCAAGATATATCATTAATTGCGATTTGGGTTGGAGTTTCCCAGTTTGCACCTCATCAGGCAGATGCATGTATGCACCACAGCCAAAGACATGTAAGTGTGCTAGAGAAGGTTTATCCCCATTTACATATTAGCTCATAGGGGTTTTCCAGTGTAATCAGGCCGACGGAGTATGATTGTACACATGGCATGCATGATAAATGCAAATTCCCAATAGGAATCAGGAAGGCACGCCTATAGGTGCATGGATTGCATCTTATCCATCAAGGTCTGGATGTGACATTCAGCTCTACCATTTTGCTGGTGGGTGTAGGGAGCCAACTGGAGGATATGAGTGCCTTGGTCTTTTAAGAACTCAGTTAGGGTGGCAGAGGTATATTCTCCACTGGTGTCTGAACACCAGGATTTTATTCATGCCCTGAACTGGGTTGAGATGTAGGCATAGAAGTGTTTTATGGCTGTAAAGGCCTGGGCCTTGGTTTTGAGGCATTGGACCCATGAATGTGACATAAAGTCGTCATAGAACACAATTGCATACTTATATTTATGGTATGACTCAATCTTGAACATTTTAAGATCCGAGTGAATCAACTCAAACAGGGCATTAGCACACACCTCAGATTGCGGGTAGGATCAGTTGGGTTGTTTGCCAAGCTCACAGCCACAGCAGATGGGTGCTTCCTTTGGTATTTTGACCTCAGGGAAGTCTTTAGTGTGTTTTGGGGCATGTTTTAAGATGTCCTGGCTTGGGTGCCCCAAATGTCTGTGGACAAGCTCATAGTCAACCATGTTGAGTGCATGCAATGCCGATTTGGTGGACGGTTTCTGTGCAGGAGCATAAATCCAGAACATGGTGTCATTACCATGCAAGTGAAAGGTGAGAATAACCCGTTTGTGCTTCTGGTCATAGAAGTCAATATAGTGTTGTCTTGTTCGAAGAGTCAACAAGGGGTCTTTTAAAAGGGTCCCCATCAAGATTAGGCTGATGCCACATCCTGGCATGTAAATGATGGGTGAAAGTCACACTGGTCTGTCATTGAACTCAATGATGACTGTGCCAACTCCTTTGATAGGGGCACAACCGTTGGCAGTTTGCATAAACTCAGGTTTATCATACACTTTGTACTCCACAAAGTCCTCAATCTGGTTTGTACAGTGTGATGAAGCACCAGAATCAAGTAACCATAGGTGTCAATACTCATCGTGCTGGACTTGCTTTCCTTTTCCTTCATGCTGGAAGCAATTCTCACACAAAGCAAATTCAGATGGGGAAGAGATAGCATTGTCCATATTACTATCTACTACACTGGGTATCAATGAAACTAATGAATGATTTTGCTGTAAAGAGGGCATAAATGCACCATCAGTACCTGTGGAGACAGTAGGGCAAGAAACGTACTCGGATGTGGGGCCGTTGCAGTCATAGTACATACCACCCGATCCACTCATCGATGTCCGATCTGAGGGAGACAGTGTCTTCATCATCAGCCTTGGTGATGGTGGCCATGGGGACATCAATGTCCTGTTCAAGCCTGTCCCAGATGCTCCTAGAGGAGCTGGGCACACCACTACTCCAGTCCAAATGCTGGTTGGCAATGCCATCCACATTGTGGACAGCCTGGGAAGAGACTGGCTGGCCAATGCAGTCGAGGAGGGAGATGGCATTCTGAATGTGAGGGAATGCTGGGGGACCATAGAATGTCATCATGGGGGTGTGTGCGAGATGACAAGGATCAATTGTCGAGGGCATGTCAATGATGGTGGGCATGGTGAAGGTGCTTGCTATGAAGGCGAACAAGGCAGTGGGTTCAGAGGTGGTGTGAGCTGCCTTCCTTTCCTTCTGCTTTTGCTCTCCTTCTTGAGAGTGCTTGCCACCATGGCAATGCTTCTTCTTTTTCTTTTCCTCATCATCACCCTTCTCGTTGGATGATGACTTCTCCTGCTGAGAGGAGAACTGAGGGTCCTGCCCTCCTTTCTGCTTGACAGCAGAGATGCAGTTGGCCTGCTGCTGCTGGCCGCAGCTGTTGCCCTTCTGGGGGTGAGAGGACGCATGTTGTTGCCACGTGGTGGTGCACTGTTGCTTGATGTCAGCGATGTCAATGGACTGCTTTTTCTCTGAGGTAGTGGCAGAGGCATCAACTGAGTTTTGGTTGATGAGTGTGGTGAGGAACTCCACGTACTTAGGGAGTTTGGAGAGAACGATCATGACTTTTATTTTGTCACTGATTGTGTAGTCCAGCTCAGAGAGCCAGGAGAAGAGCAAATTGATGTGGGCGAAGGTGGGAGTGGGATGTGAGCTTTCTGGGATAGTGGCATTCATCAAGTTTTTAAACTTGACAAAGGCAGATGCAATACTTGAGACATTGTACTTCTCCTTAAGTTTGTCCCAGAGATCCTTGGCATAGTTGCCAGGAGTCATGGGGGTGAGGAGGTGGTGTTCCACCTTGAGGTGGATGGCACCAAGCACCTGGTTGTTCTTGTTGTCCCAGATTTCTTGTTTGTCCAAGTCGACTGCCTTGACTAGCTTGCGGGCGTCGCCATGACCTTTGTACTCATCATCTGGGTGGGATTGCACCATTGATGTCTGCCAGAGACCAGCCATGTGAAGGTAGGCCTGCATCTGCTCAGCCCACTTGCAGTAGTTGGCTCCATTGAGCATGGGCATGTCCTTGCAGGTGGAGGAGGAGGACGACATTGTTATCAGATAGGTTTCTGTATGAATTTGTCAGTATCCTTTTGTCAATGAAGAGAAAAGGCAGGTGTGTTAGAGTCCATGCCAACTCGGAGGTCGTAACTCCAGAACTCTGGAGTTAAAGTGGACAGGACTTGGCTTCACTGTGTGTGGTGCGCCCTTGTCACAGTCTGTCCCTGGATTTCAGAGGAGCAGAGATCAGAGGTAGAGCAGTGGACTAACACTGGGTCAAGTCTGGAGTGAAGTCGGGAGGGTAAGACCATCGAGGCCTTTTGGAGGTTGGAGGTGAGTTGGAGGGAAACAATAGAATGTTAATATTCAGACTGAGGGGTACAGGAGGTATCTATGGAGTATATATAGTTGGAGGAAAATCAGATTTGTAATCGAAGTGGAGCGGATTAGTAAAACAGAGAATGACTAAATACTGAGTAAGACAGAGAATGACTAAATACTGAGTAAGATGGAGAATGACAAAGATGGAAGCAGGAACATAATAACTGAAGTGGAGTTGGATAGGTATGAGAACTGGAGCTGTGCTCTAAGCGATGCACAGGTACAAAATATATACTAGTACAGAAAAGGAAACAGAGGTGACAAGAAGTACATATTGGAAGTCCAGAGGAGCGGAGTTGTGTTATGAGCAAGATCACTCCAGAGTTCATGGGTGAATGAGCCAGAGTTGCATCTGGAGTGTCGGAGATGGACAGGATATGACAGGGCATAAGGTTATGTGCCAGATGTCTCCAGGAACAGAGAACTGGTGAGACATAGTCTCCCCCTGGTCTCCTGACCTGATCATCACTGATGGGCACAAGCACACCATCTGGGCGTAAACGCACATGGGATGATTGAATGTTTATTGAACTGGGCATAAATGCTCCTGGTCTGGCTTTCATACTGAACAGTTTGCAGGTGTAAATGCTCCAGCATGCTGTCCAGGGCTCATAACCTGTTGAAGGGACAACCCCAGAGGGGAGTCGACCTTCTGAGGTACACTAGGAATGTTCTAGTACTACTCACCAGAGGGGGTTTGCTGTGAGGCAAGGTTGTGGTTCATGTTCAAGAAGGATTAAAACTCCTATTAGATCTCAGCTGTGCTAGTGAGTCTAATATACAGGAATCATGTGACTGTATAGTTATGTAATACTACACTATGGTACACTACAACTTCAACAGTTCAAAGACCTAAAAGAAGCATTTATGAAGGAATCCCTTTTGGCCTATCCAGACCAAAGGAAGTCGATGTGAGTAGAAACAGACGCCTCGGATATACTGTAGCCACAGATGCTGTCCTTTCAATAAAGGATGATGATGGTATATGGAAGCCTTGCACCTTCATTTCCCACTCTTTTGATTCCACTGAAAGAAATTACTCTATTTATGACAAAGAACTCCTAGCAGTGATCAGAGCCTTACAGGACTGGCAACACTACCTGGTCAGCAGAGAAACCTTCTAAATATGGACGGATCACAAAAACCTAGAATATTGGAAGAAACTGCAAATGCTCTTGCTAAGACAAGCAAGGTGGCATGCCCTTCTTCAGGAATTCAACTATGTAATGTGCTACAAACCAGGCACACAGAACAGACAAGCCAATGTGCTCTCCTGAAGACCCGACCATGGTGATGCAGTAGAAAACCACAACTCAAATGTGGTAGTGATCCCTGAAACAGACGTAAAGGTGGTAAACTCTCATGAGACCACCCTGGTATCTCCATTGTTCAAAAAAATACAAAAAGCCACAGAATTACTCATAGAATCAGAAATCCTACAGGACTTCACATTTTGTGATGAAGAAAAGGTATACAAAAACAACAAGTTTAAGATTTTCATTCTGAAGTCCCTCCAAACAGAACTACTAACCCTATTCCATGATTCCCCAGTAGCAGGTCATGCCGGAAGGGCACAAACAAGCCATTTAATCTCCCACTTCTACACATGGAATGGCATGACTAAAGACATAGCCAAATATATCGACCACTGCCAAGCCTGTGCCCTCATGAAGGGAAAGACAACCGCACTGGCAGGCAAATTGTTACCCCTCGAGTCCACATCATGACCCTGGGAAGATCTCTCTATTGATTTTGTCATGGGATTACCAGTATCCAAAGGATTTGATTCTATTTGCATCATTGTTGATCGCTTCTCTAAAGAGTGATATTTACCCCTTGTTTAAAAAAGATTTCTTCCCTAGATTTAGCAAAACATTTCAGAGACAAAGTACATATGGTGCAACCATGGCTTGCCCCAATCTATAGTGTCTGACCGAGGCCCTCAATTTGTCTCAGAATTCATGAAACATCTGTGCAAAATCCTTGACATCAAACAGAGAATCTCCACAGCCTACCATCCCCAGACCAACAGGCAGACAGAGCATATCAATCAAGAAATGGAACAATACCTTCAGACCTATGTTGCTAAATGACAAGAAGACTGGTGTGAGTGGCTGAAGCTCACCCAGTTCCAACACAATAATTCATTGGGATCCACAACCAGCACTATGCCATTCTCGGTCATGAAAAGATATGTTCCTCATTTAGGTTTTGAGGGGAAAAAGGGAGAATTCATAGAGGATTGTGCACAGTCTCATGACAAAATCAAACAGGCACTCGAAGACTCTAGATGTCAGATGATCACACAAGTGGATAGAAAATGTTCACAGGCACCAATCTACAAAATTGGACAACAAGTTTGGCTCTCCACTGAGCATTTAAAACTACCATACACTGCCAAGAAGCTCACCAAAAAGTGGATTGGGCCATATGAAATCATCAAATGCCTCCTGAATGCTGTTATGCTACGTCTTCCAAAAACATTCAACATTCATCCCACCATCAATGTCTCATGAGTTAAACCTTACAGAGAGATGCTGCCCGGTCAACCAGTCAGAAAACCGGATGCCATCACTGTCAATGACAAAGATTATGAGGAGCACGAAGTTGACTACATTGTCATGTTGCGACTCAAACACCAGAAATTGGAGTACCTCATCCATTGGAAAGGTTGGGAGGAATCCAACTGAACATGGGAACTGGTGGACCACCTCAAAAACACACCAGAGGTGGTAAAATCTTTTCACCAAGCCCACCCATCTGCCCCTAGAAAACTCCAGGGGATTTCTTTACCAGAATTCCATTCCCTTTTCTCCAACTACTCTATCGATTTCCACTCATGAAGTGCCCTCACCAGTCTTGACTTTGAAGCATCGTAAAAAGTTCTCTCCTTGTCGGGACAACTTGGACCTTAGAAGGGGTAATGTTATGATTCTCATATCTTTATCGAACTTTTTACTCAAATGAACCACTTTGCTATGCTCAGTCCTTGAAGACAAGCACCAACATGTATTTCAAAAGTCACATGATGTCCCCCTTTTGGTACACTCCTATGTCAGTATAAACTTCCTTCTGTCATGTGATCTGACACACGTGACCACTCCAGCACTTGCCAATTGGCCAATACCTTATCTTCTGCTCTTCTTATGCCATTGGCCCAGCAACCTCCTTATCTTCTTTTCTCATTGACTCATAGACGATGACTCAGGATACACAATCTTCATATCACACAATTTCCCTTTTAGTATTTTCCCTTGTCACACCATTTCGGACTTACCACCTTTGGATACACACTGTATGGTCTGTGCATGATATGTACCTAGACACTATTTAAATCCATGTACTTAGTTGACTGGTTCCCCAGTCCTATCTACTTGATCATACTACCAAGGGTGTGATTTAAGGATAGCTCCTTGTACACTTGGAACCCCCTACCATCATCATTCCTCCCCTACACAACTTTCATCTCTCTATCCTTGCTGCATTTGTCACCAGCCAACCCCTTGAACCCGGCACGCTCATCCTTTTGTCTTCTTTGGTTGATTTACATTCAACGTCATTTCACCTGACACACGTGACCACTCCAGCACTTGCTGATTGGCTGATACTTTATCTTCTGCTCTTCTTATGCCATTGGCCCAGCGACCTCCTTATCTCTTTTTCCCATTGACTCATAGATGATTACTCAGGATATGCAATGCTCATAACACAGGATTCCCTTTCTCGTATTTCTCTTCCTCAAACCATTTCATACTTGCCTGACTAGGATACACACTGCTTGGTCCGTGCACGATATGTAGACACTATTTACTGTCATTTTCACATGGGTTGGCCCCATGGGAATTTTCTCACAAAAAAGCCCTCATCTTTGGCCCATCCATATCTCCTTGACAACTCATTGGAACTTGATAAAGAAGATACCATTCGACTCACAAAGATTCAAGCATCCCAGATCTGCACCTCCGAAGGCAAAATTTGTAACTTTTTTTTTCTCAGAAAACCACATTCTCAGAACTTCTCAGCCTGGTCAGTTTCTGCTCCAAAATATCAATATGTAGGCCTCAACTGCTTCACAGTCATGCACAAAGGGGAGAAAATCAGTTCTGAGATTCAATGGGCTGCAATTCATCTACTGTATCCAAACTGCTCAAACCAGACAAAATTGCTATGTGCCTTGATATCTCATCCTGCTTGATCAAGTGTATCAACTGCCACTTCAAGACTCATGAGACCACTATGGGACAAGAGGAGAGGCCAGTCCAGGAGCAATGGGCAGATAAGAGACATCTTCAAGATGTTGATGTAGAGGTGAGTGTTGTTATCAATCCTTGATATCTTATAATATAATGGCCGTCCAGTATCTCCTCGGTACTATCCAGAAAGACCTGGATCTATACCTCGACGAAATGCAAGAAATGCTTGTATCGGCCTGTGGTGTTGAAGTATCATGTTCAACAGTATGGCACATGCTGTGCCAAGCTGGCTATGTATACATATGATGAAAAAGGTATGTCATATTGTACATCTTTGGCACTGTTGGGGTCATCTCATGGTATGAGCTCACTTATTTAGATCACATGTGTTGCTGCTAAGCATTCTGCTCAGAAACAAATTGAATATATCACTTGCATTGCAAAATATGAACCAGAGAAACTTGTGTTTGTGGATGAAAGCTCTGTGGATCGTCATACAACATATTGTGGTTGTGTGTGGTCTATCTGAGGAAGCAAGGCACAACATAAGGCTTTCTTTGTTCACAGACTTTGGTATGTATTTTCTCCTTTTTATGCTTTTGATTGCATGAACTGATGAACTTAGTTTCTCTGTGCTGCCCACACTGTCACTTCACAATGGAATCATTCATTGTGATATTGTTGAAGGGTCCTTTACAACAGATACCTTCTCAGACTTTATTGACAGCATACTTGACAAGATGAAGCCTTATCTGGCATGAAACTCTGTCATTATTATGGACAACTGTAAGATACACAAACACCCAGAGATCCAGAACAGAATTGAGGCCAGGTAAAGTAATATTTTTGATCATACATATCTTACAACTACGAACTGATCCACTTTTATGTTTCCAGAGGAATGTGATGTGAGTTCTTGCTGCCATATTCTCCTGATCTCAACCCAATCAAGCTCGCATTCTCTGCCATAAAGTACCACCTGCAGAGAGATGGAGAATATATCCAGTTGGCAATGACAGAGCTTCAGGACAAGGATATTTACATGATGTTGTTGCATGCTCTGTACACTACATATATCCTCTGATGATGCACACAGTTGGTACCATCACTGTGGTTATGTGTAGTTATGTACTGTAGTAGTTTATGTCTTGTTATGATTCCATCATTCTCCATCGAACTTTTTACTTGACGAACCCTTTCGCTAGACTCAGTCCTCGAAGACGAGTCCCAACCTGTAATTCATATCACGTGACTCATTCCCACGATCACGTGACGTCTCCCTTTTGGTACGCTCCTATGTCAGTATAAACTTCCTTCAGTCACGTGATCTGACACACGTGACCACTCGCGGCACTTGCCGATTGGCCGATACGTTATCTTCTGCTCTTCTTTCGCCATTGGCCCGGCACTCTCCTTATCTTCTTTTCCCATTGACTCAGACGATATGACTCCAGATACGCGATCTTCGCATCGTACGACTTCCATCCCTTTTTCTCATTGGACGATAGCTTACGCACAGCATGGTCCGTGCACGATCGATAGACACTATTTAAACCCCATGTACTTTACGACTATTCCCTAGTCTTATCTACTTGATCATTCTTCCAAGGGAGTGATTTAAGGATAACTCCTCGTCTACTTGGGCTATACTTTATCTTCCAACATTCCGCCCCTTCACGACTTCCACCTCTCGCTTCTCGCCGCCTTCGTATCTGGTGCGCCTTTAGAACCCGGCGCGCTCATTCTTCTTTCCTCTTTGGGTTATTTGAGTGACGCTTCGCATCATGTCTTCAACTTGGAGTTGCGTATTCGAAAAATTTCCCTGCACATTGTTGCCACATTGTGCTACTCTTGCACTTCAACTCCCATGGCATCCAAGAAGTGTACTGTTGAGTCAGGCTCACAATGCCGAACTTGAAGGTAAGTCATGGTTATTGCTACAATCACTCTAGTTACAGACTCACGGCTGATGTATAGCCACTACTGGGAAAACTACTGTGGCTACAGGGGAAACAGTAGCATGCAAGCCATGTCACAGGTCCAAGATCAAGTATACATTTATTGCTGGGGCTTCTGCATGCCAGAAATGCATCACTTGAGGCACAGTGTGTGATTCTATTCCCCAAGAAACCCGTACACAGGGTACCAGCATTCCTCCTGGTCCCCAGGCTACTGCACCTGATGACCAGCCGAGAAATACTTGATCTTGATCTCGGCCACCAGTATGTCCAAGTAAAGTCACTCAGGGCACAACCACTAACCTGAAATCTCTGCAGACTTGAGCTGTACTCCCCAAGACTGTGATCCTGGTCCCACCCTTGTCACAAAGTCTTGTGCCATTCCCTGAGCCTATAGCCAAACGGCAATGCCACATACAGGCCCCCTGGGCTAGTGAGCCTGACAATGACATGGACTTGGAGCCTGAGGTCTCAGATGGCCTGAGCCAGGTCATACTCCCACTGCCCCTTCTGGCTTATGATCACCACCATGTGCTCACCCTGGGTACCATTCCTGAGGCCCAGGACGACTCAGTCACTTTTGCAGACCAAGCTGGCCCGAGCTTTGAGCAGGCAGGGGAACTTCTGAGTGCAATATTGATTCCTCAGGCTTATGATGAGCAATCAGACCAAGAGATGAGCAGTGAAGACTTTACCTCTCAAATTGGCATGGTCAAGAGCGATGAGGATGATCACCAGTCAGGTTCTGGCTCAGATGAGGAACTAGAGCAAGATCTTGCACATCTTGTGGCAAAAACCAAGCCTCATGCTACTCATCAGCCGGTCAAAGTATCTATCAAGGGGAAAGAACCAGCCCAGGCCTGGGAGAAGGTGGCTGCACCTCCCTGTGGCACTTATGATCTAGAAACATGCTGTGAGTATGTATTGTATATTATGACTCGTGCTGACGATGATTTTTCAGCCTTCGAGTTTGAATGTGCTGTTTTCTGTTCTGGACTCAAGATCCCATTCTTCATCAAGTCTATCTCATTGCTCAAGGGCATTCGATGTGCTGTCTTGAAGGCACTGAATCGTGATGCTGACCAAGTTCACCTTCTCTACTGGCTCAGTACTGAGAAGGTAAAGGATGGTATGACCTCCCTTCAATCCAGCCAGGAACTCCAGTTCCTGATGAGCAAGATGAGAAGTCTGGTTGTCCCACCACATCTCAAGAATGGGGAACCATCAAACCATCCTCTCAAGAAGGTATCAGTCTATCTTGAAGATGTTGGTAATAGCAATGGAAATGTACCATCTTCTGGAAAACAGAATGAAATGGTACATGTATAATATTAGTTGTTGTTTACAATCACACATTTTTTTCTGGAAGAGCTCAGGAGCTTCAAAGCAGGCACAAGGTAAACAGAAATCTTCAACATCATTGAGTGAGTGGTTACAGGGCCCGAGTCAAGAGAAGGAGCTTATCACACAGCTCTGTGATTGTTGGAAATGCCACATCCACTTCAATGGGGCCAATGATCTAGCCTTTTGCTGGTCAACACCCTGAAACAATATCTGCCATCCACTGAAGTTTTCTAATCTCTCAATGTGGGCTTTTGAAATTGTATGTTCCCTTTTCCATTTGACATATAATCTGCTAACAAGTGACATGACTCTAGATCAATGGAAGGGCTACCATCAATGTCAAACCAGATTTACTTATGCTTCAAAGTGTCAAACCACCCCCAGGTGCACTGGCAGTAGCACAAGTGCCCACCAAAGTTGATCTGCAGACCCCCTCTCTTGATGTACTGCTGCTGCAGCACCAGACTTTGCCGTACAACCTCCCTGCTCAGATTCATCCTGCTCAGTGGCTCATGCCACTCTGGGCAATGACACAAGGTCTTGGACAGCTCACTGGTGACTCAACTACTCTATATCCACCTGGTCATGTGAGAGGTCCCCTTACACCATCACCATCACTGTCACCATCACCCGCTCCATCCCCATTTGAGTCCCCATCCTTAGGCTATGATGATGCCCCTAACATCATCACATGGTTTGAATCACTTGATAGACAGAGTTTTGTATGCACCATATGGGGTTATCCTCAAGAAAATGGGCTTTAATCAGTTATTTCAGCTAACATTAGAGTTTGTCAAGCCTGAAAACCTGCAAGAATGGCTTGGGATTGAAGTAGGTACTGCTATCTTGATCATGCAGTATGCCTTGTGGGACCTGGCTGCTTTGAAAGCCAGAAAGTTGGAGTTACCGGGGTAGTACTAGTGGTTTCATGTAATTTCTTCCTTTCTGACATCCTAGTCATCAATATATCAGATTCTGTTGGACTATCTGCAAGTATGAGGCCAGGAAAGTGTGAAAATCTCAATTCTGAGCTGATCCCCCTCTGACTCAGATATACCCCCCTCCTGAAAAAAGTCCAAATTCTGCCTTATATATGCTTGGGATACATTCTACATGCTTCTCCGAGACAAGTGATGTCATTTTTATCTTATTCTGATGTGTTATTGAAGAGCTATGGAGGGGCTGAGGATGAGGGTGTTTTTTGTGAGCAAATTCCCACAGGGCCAACCCATGTGAAAACGACAGTAAGTAGGCACTCTGTGACTGGTAACCCTAGTCTTATCTACTTGATTCTACTACCAAGGGTAGGGTTTAAGGATAGCTCCAAAGTCTTACTTGGACTCCCCTTCCTCAATCATACCACCCCTTCATGACTTTCAGCTCTCTCTTCTCACTGTGTTCATTGCTGGGAAACCCTTAGAACCCAGTGCACTTTCTCTCCTCTCATCTTCTGGTTGTTTGAGTGACACTTTGCATCAAAAACCACCTTGCCTGGTCAGTTGGTCAGTATCCTTGAGCCATTGTTGAGATAACTCACAAGAGCCCTGACCTCTGCTTCTAGGGACTTGTCACCCCTTGAGAAGCAACTTCTTTTCTTTTGCATTCCTCAACCCCTCCTTGAAGCCAGTCAGGTACTATCTTAGGGTTGTTTCAATGATGAGGAGTGGAGAGGGAGGGAGAGGGGATAGTTGTTATGTAGGTGTGTAACTCAAAGTTCTCTCATAAAATTAAAGAGAAGAAAGAGAAACTGACTCAGTCATAGTGTAGTTGAATGATGATGACACTCATAGTAAGGACTCCAGTAGTATCCTTAGCCTGTGAAGAATAAGGCCTATGGAAAGGAGATCTTGTGCTTGAGGTAATGACCATTAGATAGATGCCACACAAGAGAACTAAAAAAAGTAGTACAGATATACATAGAATTAGCTAGGAAATCCAGTAGAGGGAGAGTCCCTTATATACTACAAGGCATTACATACAGACCATGTCCTAGAAAGGGATAACTATAGTAGAGAATGGCTGTGAATGGAAAAGGAGAACATAAGTAAACTGTGGAGTCCCATATGACAATGGAAGGCCATGTCTGAATACAGAAGTTGTTATGAACATAACATTTGGGTTAGATTTTTCACATCTTATCTTATCAGATTTTGATATCTGATAATGATTAGATCCTTTTTATCTTATCTTTGATCTTATCCTAACCCCATCCTAGGGTTATGATATTACTTATTCAATCATAGTATCTTTATAGATTCAGATCTACTTTATCCTTATCAGTAATGGATCTTCCTTCATATTCATCTCCATTTCTACTTCCATTCTTTAATTTCTGTCTTTCATTTATCATGGCAAAGATCTTGTTCACACACATGGTGTTAGAAGAGCCACTTCTCAGGGAGAAATGTGTAGAATTAGCTGGGGAACTAATACAGGTTTTATGGGTTTATATACTGTTTAGGGGCTTTGTTTAGAGCAGGTCTCTAAAGTGCATAAAAGGAAATGTCTGAAAGGAGGAGATGGAACTTCAAGAGGATAAAAGGAGAATGGCACACAGGTTTGAGGGGTAGTGTGTTGGCTGTTGGCGATGAAAGCATACTTCACCATTAACATGAACAATTACAATTACAAGAAGATTATGATTACCTGTTAGAGTCTGTGTGTTACAAATGCTATTTTCCTGCCCTCAGACATCCACTCTTTTTCGGACTCTAAGTCCAACTATGTTGTCTCTCTCTCTAGCACACTCTTCGATCCAGAACAATTACTGTTCTAGGACAAGGTACGCACCTCATGTCAAGGCTGTACAAAGGACTGGATCCTATTGGCTGCCACATTTATGCTTCTCATTTTAATCTCCGGCACGATCTAAAGATCTGCCACACCTCATGTTACCATTTCATTTCCACTTTATGCTTCTCTTCCATTCTGCCACATACCTCATGCTTGACGCATGCATCCAAGGCTGTGGTATTCTCTCATATTCCATGACGTTCCAGCCAATGGTGGAACTCCCTCTTATCTTCCTTACCTACGATACAGTAGTCACATGATTGTAGGTTGTACAGTATATAAACCTGTCAATATAGACCAAGGAACTCTAACAAAGTTCACTTGGAGTTTCTGCTTCAATTACCCCACACTTCCCTCTATGCTATGCTCCTAGACATGAGCTCATAAACTGTCGCTATCTTTTATTTCGGGGATTGTTCGCTTGTTTCACTGTGCCAACTCGGAGGTCATAACTCCAGAACTCTGGAGTTAAAGCGGATGGGACTTGGCTTCACTGTATGTGGTGCACCCTTGTCACAGTCTGTCCCTGGATTTCAGAGGAGCAGAGATTGGAGGTAGAGCAGTTGTTATGAACCCCATATTTTATTTCTGAAAGACACTTTATTCTGACACTTTTAAAACCTTTATTTAGGACTCTACTTTTCTTGCGGCGATCCTTGAAGAAAGCCGTCTACATGTATTTCACCAATCACATGACTTGAAGTCACCTGATGTTTATCTTCTGGTATGCTCCTATGACAGTATAATTTCTTTCGTCACGTGACCACTTCGCGGCACTTGCCAATTGGCCATCAGTGATCTTTCAGACTTCCTCCCAGTGGCTGTCTCTTTGGGAATAACCCTTCTTCTTTTGGACATATTGACATTCAGACTTCAATCTGGGATCCCATCCCATGACTCATTTCTTCTTACGCAGTTACCCGATCATGATCGTATCGGAAGGCACGAGCCACAGAGAGCAGTGTGTTTACTCATCCTTTATTACTCACAATACGTTTCCATCAGACAGACATTACCATATGAAGATTACCAGGTCCTACACCTGAAGGGCACTTCACCATATTTAGTATTTCCCTTTTACGATAGTTGGTCCATGCACTCTGCCAGACTTGTATAAAAGTAGTAGACACATCGACTGGTAACTCCAGTCTTTGCTACTTGGAATTTATCCCCTCAGGGTATTTTCTTCTAGGCAAGACCCCTTAGGATATTCTGAGGGACTACTGGGGAATTCCTCTTACTCATTCACACTCCTAGCCAGAGTATAAATCAGCGCTCTCTCTCTTTACAACAATCCCAGGTTGAAACCAAAGACTTCACCTTTGAGGTTCTAGAGTTCAACCTTCGACTTATCTGTCTCATTTCAGCAGTGGACTGACACTGGGTCAAGTCTGGAGTGAAGTCTGGAGGGTAAGACTGTTGAGGCCTTTTGGAGGTTAGAGGTGAGTTGGAGGGAAACGATAGAATGTTAATATTCAGACTGAGGGGTACAGGAGGTATCTACGGAGTATATATAGTCGGAGGAAAATCAGATTTGTAATTGAAGTGGAGTGGATTAGTAAAATGGAGAGTGACTAAATACTGAGTAAGACGGAGAATGACAAAGATGGAAGTGGGAACATAATAACCAAAGTGGAGTTGGATAGGTACAAGAACCAGAGCTGTGCTCTAAGTGATGCACAGGTATGAAATATATACTAGTATGGAAAAGGAAACAGAGGTGACAAGAAGTACATATCAGAAGTCCAGAGGAGCGGAGTTGCATTATGAGTGAGATTGCTCCAGAGTTCGTGGGTGAATGAGCTGGAGTTGCATCTGGAGTGTCAGAGATGGACAGGATATGACATTACCCTCCTAAACTGAATGAACATTGGAAGAGGCACTACCTTCTCAGAAGCATGGCTCAACAAGATCATGAACACCCAGATTGCCTCCTGGATGGACACCCTCACCAAAGTTGAAAAGGACTTCTGTACTGTCTTTATACCCCCTGGCCTCAAAGACACTGTGTGTATGACCTTGCACAACATCTGCATGGAAGGAAAACTGTTCAATGGTGACTTCAACACCTTCCAAAGCACCTTCCAACTTGAAGCCTCTAGAAGCAACATCTCTGACCAGTCAGTACTCAAGGATCTTCTTAAGTGGGCCATGTCCTGCCAGTTGGCCACCATGATGACAGCCTTGGAGAAGGAACCCACAACTGCAAATGATTGGCTTGAGAAAGCCTCTCATTTCTACCACACAATCATTTGCACCAACCTTCTGAGAAAAGGTGGCACCTCCTATATCAGATCCACTTCATCTATCTCCTGCCAACGAGACCCCATGGCCATAGACATGGACTATGTTTCACTTTCCCTAGCAGAACAATCCAACCATATCAAGAATAGGAAATGCTTCATTTGCCACAAGCAAGGATGCTTCGCAGCCAAACATTGCAATGGGCAGAATCGATGATTCCTCTCTCAGAAGCAGCAGATTAGGACAGCAGAAGAAGTTTCCATCTACCCCCTTTCCACCTACACAAAAGGCAAAGGACTCAAGACCCATCAAGCCATCTGCTTACTAGAACTGTTCATGGATAACCCTCAAGATCTTCCTCAAGATCTTCCTGAACAAGAAGCTAAAGAAGATGAGGATTTTCAACACTGAGGAGTAGAGCAACATCTGCTTCCTCAAGGACCATTACTCCTGTATAAATAACCCCTGTTTTTGTATCCTCCCCTGCTGATAGAGCAATACAAGTCCCCATATTGTTTTATGCAGGGAGGACAGGAGAAATCATCACCATAACTGCCCTCATCGACTCTGGAGCCACTGGATCATTCATCAACCAGGATTTCACTGTATGAAACCAAATTCCCTGTTACGGATTTCGAAGATACTTGGGAATGGGACGTCGAAATCATCTGGAGACAGCTCCTTGGTGAAGAAGATACGGACCCGGATATGTTTTTCTTTCCTACTCATTCTTATGACCGTCATTGGTTTGACCTTTCTTCCACGGCGTATAGAGACCTCACTTGGGAGATCATCGACAGCGGTCAATACGACCCTCTGTTCCATGACTTCTAGGTTATCCTTCAGACTTTGCACGGGAACACCGCCGTTTCCCACGTTTACGGATGCCCCCGGACTTCTGACTCGTTTCCACCGGGAAGTCCCTTTT
>JBBPMU010000271.1:0-33292 GCA_038090475.1 Wakefieldia striispora | reverse complement strand
CCTTTGATAACGGGGGGTACCAGTGCCCCGTTTTCGTATCCGCCGTTAAAGACGAGTGGAGGGAGACCTCCTGGTATATGCGGTAATTGACCGCCGCCTTAAGTAAATGGACCGCCTCGCCGTCCGACACTTCTGCCTCTACAGCCAGAACGTCGAACTTCTGGAGGAAGTCCGCGACCCGAGTCGTTCCTTGCTTTAGTTCGCGAAGCTCCTTATAGGCCTGATGGGCCAGCATCGCGATTTGAAAGAACCCCTTGATGGTATCCTGGAGTTGCTCCCAGGTGGGGTAAAATACGGGGTCCTTGCCTAGGTACTTCTCTAGTTGCTGCTGAGCGAAGGGCTCAGCAGATCCTTCGAAGCGGAGCAAGACCGCCGTGGTAAGGACTCGGTCGTCCTTGAAATCTGAGGCCTCCACCCAGGCCCGAAGTTTAGTCCACCACATTCTGAACTTCCTTTTGTCGCCGTCCCATTTGCCTGGTTTGGCGAGTCTTTTGTAGGCGTCTTTTTCGCCTCTTTCGTCCAGCTGGCGAATAAATTCCCGAGCGTAGATGGACTCATCCGACTCGGGAACAGGGGAGGGGGGAGGAATGTTTGTCTGGGGGCCCGACATGAACGGAGGCGGGCGGAAATCGATGGGGGATCGGATGGGTTCTTCTTGGATCGAAGGGGAAGATGGTCGGGAGGATATGGGGGAAGGTGAAACGGGGGATGCTTGTCCCGACACCTCGGCTTACTGATCCGTCTATGCGGACCTCTGGGCGGCGATGGTGAGGGGTGTCCCTCGTCTAACCTTTTTCAATGAGGATCGGCCGCGGAGGTACGGCCTAGTCGAGAATTGTTTGTTGTACGCGAAGCGTACTTTCGTGCGGGGGGCGGGGGGACCGGGGTAGCGACGGGCCGACGTTCTCATACGTCCAGAGGGTGCAAAACCACTCTGATTTACCTCGACTCGAAGTCTGAGGTCGGCTGACACGGAGTCTAGCCCGTACGGTACAACGGTTTCGGTAGTTCTATCTAAGTGATGCGAAGCGTCACTCAAATATCCCAAAGAAGATAAAAGAGAAAGCGCGCCGGGTTCTAAGGGCGCGCCGGATACAAAAGCGGCGAGAAGCGAGAGGTGAAAGTCGTGGAGGGGCGGAATGTTGAGGGTAAAGTATAGTCCAAGTGAAGTGAGGAGTTATCCTTAAATCACTCCCTTGGAAGAATGATCAAGTAGATAGAACTAGGGAATAATCGTAAAATACATGGGGTTTAAATAGTGTCTAGCGATCGTGCACAGACCATGCTGTGCGTATACTATCGTCCAATGGAAAAAAGAGAAGGAAGTCATACGATGGCGAGGATCGCGTATCTTGAGTCATATTGTCTGAGTAAAGATAAAGGATAAGGAGGAGCCAATAGCGAAAGAAGAGCAGAAGATAAGCTATCGGCCAATCGGCAAGTGCCGTGGTTGGTCACGTGTGTCAGATCACGTGACTGAAGGAAGTTTATACTGACATAGGAGCGTACCAAAAGGGAAACGTCACGTGATCGTGAGAATGAGTCACGTGATGCGAAATACATGTTGGGACTCGTCTTCGAGGACTGAGTCTAGCGAAAGGGTTCGTCAAGTAAAAAGTTCGATAAAGAATGATGGAATCATAACATGAAAGGCCAAAGGATGAGTAAGTATGCAAGTAATATGAAAGATGAGTAACAGATGAGTAATCAGGAAATGGAATTGGAATTGGATGTACAAAGAAGCTGGAGCTATGCTTGTATGTGATGCACAGGTACAGAATGTATACTAATGGAAGAGAAGAACAGAACTACATAACTTAAGTCAGAGGAGACAGAATAGGGGATTGGAGTTGGATCCAAGTGTACAAATGGATGTCTAAGAGCTCGGAGTTGCATCTGAGAGGTTGGAGGTGGATCAGATTTGATTGGAATGCACAGATATGACAGATTGACTTTTTAGGGATGATTATCACTGAAGGCAAGATCCAGATGGACCCCTTCAAGATCTCCACTATCAAGACTCAGGTTCCTCCCTCCTCCATTAAAGGAGTATGATCATTCCTAGGGTTTTGCAACTTCTACCAAAAATTCATTGTCAATTTCTCTGCCATCACCACCCCCCTCATCAAGCTCACCAAGAAGTCCTCTGTGTGGGAATGGAAGGAAGACCAACAATCAGCCTTTGACAAACTCAAACATGCCTTCCTCACCCTACCCATCCTCAGCATACCAGACCCACAGAAACCCTTCACAGTCATGACTGATGCCTCACTGACCAGAGCCAGAGCTGTCCTTATGCAAAGGGACACCAATGAGGATCTTCATCCCTGCTCCTATTACTCCTCAATGTTCTCTCTGACAGAGCAGAACTATGACATTTACAACTGAGAATTGCTCACAGTCATCAAAGCCCTTGAAGAGTGGTGCCAATACCTCAGTGGAACCCCTCACCCCATTACTGTCATCAGTGACCACAAAAACCTAGCCTACTTTAAGGAACCCTAGAAACTCACTTGCTGCCACACTCACTGGATGCTCTTCCTCCAGGACTTTGACATCCTATTCAACACCTGTCCAGGCACCTATATTGGCCCCACAGATGCTCTCTCACAAAAGGACTTAGTTGACACTTCTGACAACAATCAGAATGTGGTCCTCCTGGCCCTCGAACACTTTGTCTGAGCAATCGACATTGACCTCACAAATCACATCACCTCCTCCTCTTCTGATGACCCTCTAGTTGCTAAAGCACTTTCTGCCATTCAAGAAGGCTCCTCTCTTTTCCCCCATGCCTCCCCCTCTGACTTGGAATTCCATGACGACTCCCTTTTCTTCCAGGGCCACCTTTATATTCTGGAATCCACCTGCCACAACCTTGTGGTGTCCATCCATGATTCACCTGCTGCCAGTGTTACGATTCTGTACTTTATTTTGAACTTTTTACTTTAGCTGACATGCTTTGCTATGCTCAGTCCTCAAAGACAGGCACCAACATGTACTTCTTAATCACATGACCAAGTCACATGATGTTCCTATTTTGGTATGCTCCTATGTCAGTATAAACTTTGTTCAGTCATGTGATCTGACATACATGACCACTCACAGCATTTGCCAATTGGCTGATAGCTTATCTTCTGCTCTTCTTTTGCTATTGGCTCCCTCTTATCACTCTTATCTTTACTCATAGATGATGACTCAAGATATGTGATCCCTGCATCATATGATCTCCTCTTTTGTATTTCTATTCCTCAGACTACCTTGGACTTACACAATTAGAATACACACTGCATGGTCTGTGTACAATACTTAGACACTATTTAAACCCATGTACTTAGTCGACTGGTTTCCCCAGTCTTATCTACTTGATTCTACTTCCAAGGGTAGGATTTAAGGATAACTCCTTGCCTCACTTGGACCAACTACCATCTTCAACATTTCCCTCTTACATGACTTCCAGCTTGCCCTACTTGCCATGTTTGTTGCCGGGAAACCCCTAGAACCTGGTGTGCTCTCTCTCCTTTCTTCTTTTGGTTGTTTGAGTGCTACTTCATATCAGCCAGGCACCCCAGCTATTTTTGAAACGAGACGAAAAGTCAAAGGTTGAATCCTGAACCTCAAAGGCAAAGTCTTCGTATTCTACTGGTATCGTTCAGAGGAGAGAGTCAGAGAGTGCCAGTTTATCCTCTGGCTAGGAGTGTGAATGAATAAAGGTTTCCCAGTGGCCCCTCAGAAGATCCTAAGGGGGTCTCGCCTAGAAGAAGATCACCTGGGGATGAAATTCCAAGTAGCTAAGACTGGGGTTACCAGTCGAAGTGTCTACTACTTAAGTACAAGTCCAGCAGAGTGCACGGACCATCTATCGTAAAAGGAAAATACTAAGTATGGCAAGTGCCCTTCAGGTGTAAGACCTGGTAATCCGCGTATGGTAATGTCTGTCCGGTGGGAGCGTACGATGAGTAAAGTGAGATGAGTAAAATGCACTGCTCTCTGTGGCTCGTGCCTTCTGATATGATCACAATCGGGTAATCTCGTAAAACAGATGAGTAAGAGGAAAACGTGGGATGGGATCCTGGATCAAAGTCTGAAAGTCAATATGTCCAAAAGGGGTTATTCCCAAAGAGATGGCCACTGGGAATAAGTCTGAAGTCTCGACCAATGGCCTATTGGCAAATGCCACAGAGTGGTCACATGCAACAGATCACATGACGAAGGAAATTATACTGTTGTAAGAGCATACCAAAAGATAGACATCAGGTGACATTGAGTCATGTGATCTTCGAAGTACATGTAAATGGCTTTCTTCAAGGATCGCTGCAAGAAGGTGAAGTTCTAAATAAAAGTTTGAAAATTGTCAGTAAAAGTAAAGTGTCTTTCAAGAATAAAGTATGGTTTCATAACAATTTTTGTCTTCTTCATCTCCTCCACTGTGACTATTGGTGGCACAGAATGGCAACCTTTGCCTGCAACTTTATTACTGGTTGTGCCACTTGCCAGGCTAACAAGGTCATCACCTATCCCACCACCCCCCCTCTCTCTCCTATCCCTTCCATTGCCACCCAACCCTTTCAACAGATCTCTGTCAACCTCATCACTGACCTTCCCCCATCTGCTGGACATGACTTGATTATGGTTGTGGTCAACCATGGTCTAACTAAGGGGGTAATTTATCTCCCTTGTTCCAAGAACATCTCTGCCAAAGGGGTGGCATCCCTGTTTTTCTCCCATGTCTTTCCTTGATTCGGCCTCCACAACAAATTGATCTTAGATAGAGGTCCACAATTTGCCTCTGCCTTCACTAAAGAACTCACTCGCCTCCTGGAATACAACCTCGCTCTCTCCACTGCCTATCACCCACAAACTGACAGGGAGACAGAACAAGTAAACTAGGAATTAGAAACCTATCTCCTGATCTTCTGCAATGGCAAACCCATAACCTGGTCTTCTCTCCTCCCTATGGCTGAATTCGCTCACAACTCCAATGCCCACTCTGTCACCAACCAATCCCCTTTTTCCCTCATGTATGGATATGAACCCTGCAGCTACCCTCCTCTTTCCAAAACCACCTTCATCCCTGCTGCTGAGAAACATCTCATTAACCTCCAAGAAGCACAAAAATATGCTCTGGCTGTGCATCAGAAGGCCCAAGCCAATATGAAAGCCCATATTATCACCAAATTTGTCCTCTGGAAAGTTGGACAGAAAGTTTGGCTGGAAAATTGCAACCTCAGACTCAGATACCCATCCCACAAACTCACCCCTTGAAGGGAAGGACTGTTCAAAATCCTTCAAGTCCTATCCCCCCTCTCCTATCACCTCAAACTCCCTCCTACATGGAAAATACATGACATCTTCCACACCTCTCTTCTTTCTCCTTATTGGGAAACCAATGAACATGGCCCTAGCTTCTCTCAGCCACCACCAGATCTCCTCAGAAATGAAGAAGAATATGAAGTTGAAGCTATCATGGGACATTGGGGTTCCACATGCTGCCCACAGTTCCTCATCAAATGGAAAGGCTATCTGTTACGTGGGTGTGGAACAAAGACTTCACTCATGATCCTTTCGTACTCATAGTGTCATCGACGACTAGGAGCAGAGTATATGGCTATCGCTCGTAAGAGAGAAGCCCCAGTGAGTAACAAGAGACAGAGAACTGGGAGGGCTTAGTGCAGGAGGTAAGTCAAGTGACCTTCTTCAGGAGTGAAGACTTTGCAGGCAGAAATGCATAGAATTAGCTGGGGAGCTATCTACCACAAGTCAACCCTTTATATACTACTGGGGTTACCATAAAGGGACAACACATAAAAGGAAATCAACAAGACATGTCGCGTCACGTGTATCATAAAAGGAAATCAATGAATGACATGTAAAAGGAAACGTACACATAAAAGGAAATCAACGAATGACGTGTAAAAGGAAACGTATGTATAAAAGGAAATGTGGAGTCCTGTGTCCAAGAAAGGAATCGGAATTCCGTGTCCAAGAAAGGAATTGGAGTTCTGTGTCCAAGAAAGGAATTGGAGTTCTGTGTCCAAGAAAGGAATCGGAGTTCCATGTCCAAAATGAGAGACAGAGTTCCGCTAAGTATAAAAGGAAAGAGATAAATGGGACTTCCCAGTAGAAACGAGTCAGAAGTCCAGGGGCATCCATTGTTACAGATTTCGAAGACACCTGGGAACACAACATCGAAATCATCTGGAGACAACTCTTTGGTGAAGACGATATGGACATGGATACATTTTTCCTTCCTACTCATTCTTATGATCACTATTGGTTTGATGTTTCCTCCATGGCATATAGAGACCTCACTTGGGAGATCATCGATAGTGGTCAATACGACTCTATTATCCATGACTTCTAGGTTATCCTTCAGACTTCACATGGGAACACTGCCATTTCCCACGTTTACGGATGCCCCTGGACTTCTGACTCGTTTCTACTGGGAAGTCCCATTTATCTCTTTTCCTTTTATACTTAGTGGAACTCCACTTCTCCTTTTGGACATGGGACTCTGCATTTCCTTTTACGTGTACGTTTCCTTTTACGCATCGTTCATTGATTCCCTTTTACGATACATGCGACGCAACGTGTCTTGTTGATTTCCTTTTACGTGTCGTCCCTTTATGGTAACCCCTGTAGTATATAAAGGGTCGACTTGTAGTAGATAGCTCTTCAGCTAATTCTATGCATTTCTGCCTGCAAAGTCTTCGCTCCTGAAGAAGGTCACTTTACTTACCTCCTGCACTAAGCCCTTCCAGTCTTCCATCTCTTGTTACTCACTGGGGCTTCTCTCTTATGAGCAATAGCCATATACTCTGCTCCTAGTCGTTGCTGACACTACGAGTACGAAAGGATCTCGAGTGAAGTCTTTGTTCCGCACCCACGTAACATCCATATACGCGGGAAACGGTGGTGTTCCCGTGTGAAGTCTGAAGGAATACTTTAGAAATCATGGATAAGAGGGTCGTATTGACCACTATCAATGATCTCCCAAGTAAGGTCTCTATATGCCATGGAGGAAACATCAAACCAATAGCGATCATAAGAATGAGTAGGAAAGAAAAATGTATCCATGTCTGTATCATCTTCACTGTAGAGCTGTCTCCAGATGATTTCGACATCGCATTCCCAGGTATCTTCGAAATCCGTAACACTATCCTTCTTCCAACAACATGTGGGAGCCTCCTTCCAATTTGACCTATGCCAAGACCCTCCTCAATATATATAAGGTGTCATGCCCCAATGTCTTTCCCCCATCCTCTTCCTCCTCTACATGATCAAAATCACCCTCCCCCTTATCATATTCCTCATCATTTTCTCCCTTACTCTTTTTGTCCTCTATTCCATCTTTGAACTCACCAAGAAAATCCAATATTCCAGAGACTTGCTCTTCAATTGTTGCCCACATTGTTACAGATTTTGAAGATTCCTGGGAATGGGACTCTGAAATCATTTGGAGACAACTCCTTGGTGAAGATGATATGGACATGGATACATTTTTCCTTCTTACTCATTACTATGATCTTTCTTGGTTTGATCTTTCTTCCATGGCATATAAAGACCTTACTTGGGAGATCATTGACACAGGTCAATATGATCCTCTCATTCATGACTTCTGATCTTTGGATGGGAACACTGCTGTTTCCCATGTTTACAGATGCCCCTGGACTTCTGACTTGTTTCTACCAGAAAGTCCCATTTGCTCATTTTCCTCTTATATCATGTGGAACTCTACTTCTCCTTTTGGACATGGAACTCCATTTCCTCTTTTGGACACAGGACTCCACCTTTCCATTTATGTGTACATTTCTATTTACACATACTTCATTGATTTCCTTTTATGATATATGCGATGCAACATGTCTTGTTGATTTTCTTATATGTGTCATCTCTTTATAGTAACCCCTGTAGTATATAAAGGGCTCCTCTGTCATAGTTAGCTCCTCAGCTAATTCTACACATTTCTGCCTGCAAAGTCTTCACTCCTAAAGAAGGTTGCTCAACTTACCTCCTGTGCTAAGCCCTTCCAGCCTTCCATCTCTAAGCTTACTGGGACTTCTCCCTAGCAGGCAATAGTCAATACTCTGCTCCAGGACCATGACAGTTCTTCAAGTATGAAAGGTTACTGAGTGAAGTCTTTGTTCCGCACACATGTAACATCACTCCTCATCTCAGAGATCCAATACCACTCCTCAATCCAACTCAGAGAATCTTGGGCAGCTGCACTCTCCTCTGCCATACAGGGTACCAGAGCATCTATACTCGATGGCCTTGACACCACTGGGTTTGGAATCATCATCCCTACTCTCCCTCCTCTCAATGTTGAAATGAGATGGGAAAGTTGAAGGTTGAATCTAAGCTAAAAGCCTAGATGTCGAAAGTCATGGTTTTCTTCCTAAGTCCTCAAGGCAAGGACTTCCCTTTTATAATAGGGGAATCAAGTCATCTGAGAGTCATGAGAACAAAAGAGGAAAAGATGATAAGATTGAAGGTGGAGAGAAAGTCCAAGTAGTCCTACATACATAGCATAGGGAATCCAACCTAAAATCAATACCCTTGGAAGTACTGATCAAATGGATAAGACTGGGGTTTCCAGTCAAATCCTCTACTACTTAAATAGTGTCCAGCTATTCCACAGCTGTGTGCACAGACCAAGCTGTGCATATCCTAATCTAGTAATGTCTATGTCATATGACCCAATGGTTGCATATCTTTAGTAATGTCCAATGAGTCAGAGGGAAAAGAGAAGTCCACACTGTATGTTGTGCCTTCCAATATGATCATGATCAGGGATCTACTGAGAGGAAAAGAGATGGAAATGAAGAGAAGTCCGAAACACAAGTTCAAGTGTATCTGTGGGGTTGATGGTCAAAGATAAGCCCCAAATGAGTCCATATAAGTATAAAGTGTTGGTCCAATGTCCAACTGGCCAAGTGGCCCAATGTCATCACATGTGTGCCAGATCATGTGGACTGAAAGGAATTTATATACCAGCATAAAAGTGTCCCATCTTCTAGGAATCAGCAAGTGCCACAAGAGGTCACATGCCTCAGATCATGTGACAAAGGAAATTATTCTGAGGCAAGAGCATACGAATAAGTCACGTGAAGTCACATGGTTCAAAATACAGGTTGGCAGGAGTCTTTGAGGATGTCCTGTAGCAAAATGGTTAAGTGTCTGTTTAAAGTGAAAGATAAGTAAAGCATCATTGGATAAGGAAAAAGTACAGTTTCATAACAAACATCCAACCCATCCTATGAACCATCCTCATCAGTTTATCTCCCCTCAAGCGATGGGACTATCTCTGCTCCAACAAGCTCTCTGCACTCCACCCTTTGGGATGACACACTTGTCTCTACCCTGTTGCCCAACATTTATTACCTGCCCCCATCCCTACCTACCCTATCTGACCTGATGAGCTGGACACTGCTGCCATACCCACTGATGATCCCACCCCTCCCCCATATTCTCCCCACCACCAATCTCTTTCGCAAAGACCCTCATCTTCCACATCTGAGGCCAATATGGGATCTGCTGGACCTGGACAGGATTTTCGAGCATCCATTGAGATCCCCCTTGGAGAGGTTAGAGAATTTGTCACTACCCTCACTGAGCTCACCAAACCCCATCAACCAACCCCCATGCTGGTTCCCATCCCCCCTCCCGTCTGTTGATGAGTTTCTTGCCACTGTTCTTGCTACCATTGTGGGTCTTCCAGACATCTCCAATTCTGATGTCCCCATTACCAATGCTCCTCCTGCCTTGAATGAGGCCCCAGGACACTTCTCTACCAATTGCCCAATCCAATATGCCAGAAATCCTCTCAGGACCAGATGACCTGATAATGATGATGTTGACACAGATGACACCTTCCTCTAGTGAAGATAATGATTTGGTGAATCATTCTTTCGACATGGAGGCTAATGTTATGGATTTTGAAGATTCTTGGGAATGAGACTTTGAAATCATTTGGAGACAACTCCTTGATGAAGACAATACAGACATGGATACATTTTTCCTTCTTACTCATTACTATGATTGTTCTTGGTTTGATCTTTCTTCCATGGCATATAGAGACCTTACTTGGGAGATCATTGACACAGGTCAATACAATCCTCTCATTCATGACTTCTGATCTTCACATGGGAACACTGCCATTTCCCACATTTATGAATGCTCCCAGACTTCTGACTCATTTCTACTGGGAAGTCCCATTTGCTCATTTTCCTCTTATATCATGTGGAACTCTGCTTCTCCTTTTGGACATGGAACTCCATTTCCTCTTTTGGACATGGGACTCTGCCTTTCCATTTATGTGTACATACATTTCCATTTACATGTACTTCATTGATTCCCTTTTACAATATACACAACACGATGCATCTTGTTGATTTTCTTATACATGTTGTCTCTTTATGGTAACCCCTGTAGTATATAAAGGGCTCCTCTGTCATAGTTAGCTCCCCAGCTAATTCTATGCATTTCTGCCTGCAAAGTCTTCACTCCTGAAGAAGGTTGCTCAACTTATGTACCTTCTGTGCTAAGCCCTTCCAGCCTTCCATCTCTAAGCTTACCAGGACTTCTCCCTAGCAGGCAATAGTCTATACTCTGCTCCAGGACCATGACAGTTCCTTGAGTATGAAGGGTTACTGAGTGAAGTCTTTGTTCTGCACATGCATAACAAAGTGAGGCAAAGGAGCTATCCTTAAATCACACTCTTGGAAGTATGATCAAGTAGATAAGACTGGGGATACCAGTTGCAATCTAGCTACTTAAATAGTGTCTAAGTATCATGCATGGACCAAGTGGTGCATGTCCTATTCAAGTAAGTCCCAAGTGGTCTGAGGAGAGAAATACAGAAATGGAAGTTATGCAATATGAAGATTGCATATCTCAAGTCATCATCTATGAGTCAATGGGAATGGATAAGGAGAAGCCAATAGTGAAAGAAGAGCAGAAGATAAGCTATCAGCCAATCAGCAAGTGCCACAGATGGTCATGTGTGTCAGATCATGTGACAGAAGGAAGTTATACTGACATAGGGGCATACCAAAGGGGGAATGTCACATGACTGGTCGTGTGGCTGAGAATTACATGTGTGTGTTCATCTTCAAGGACTGAACATAGTAAGTTTGTTAGTTCATGAAAAAGTTTGAAATAAAGTATGGAATCATAACAAAAAGAAGCCTTAGCTACACATCAGAAGGCCCAATCCAACATGAAATCCCACATTACCATGAAATTCACTCCTTGGAGAGTTGGACAAAAGGTCTGGCTTGAAAACCAAAATCTTAAACTAGGATATCCCTCCAGAAAACTTGCTCCTTGACAGGAAGGACTGTTCAAAATCCTCCAAGTCCTCTCTCCCCCCTTTCCTATTGTCTCAAACTTCCCCCCACTTGGAAAATCCATGACATATTCCATGCCTCACTTCTTTCCCCTTATTGGGAAACTGATGAACATGGCCTCAACTTCTCCTGGCCACCACTGGATCTCCTTGGAACTGAAGAAGAATACAAAGTCAAAGCCATCATGGGACATCAGGGTTCTGTATGGCATCTGCAGTTCCTAGTCAAATGGAAAGGCTATCCCTCATCTGACAATACGTGGGAACCATCATCCAATTTGGTCAATGCGAAGACTTTCCTCAACATATATAAGGCCTCCTGTCCTAAGGCTTTTCCTCCATCATTGCTCCCTCCTACATGATTGAAGTGACCCTCTCCCTCATCATTTTCCTCATCTTTTCTGCCCTTACCCTCTTTGTCTCTATTCTATTTTTGAACTCACAAAGAAAATCCAATATTCTCATGACTCCCTCTTCATCATCCTCCATGTCATCCCCTACAGAATTTCCTTTGGAATCATCTCACCCCATGACATACCCCTGTCCTCTGCTACTCTACTGGCACCACCTACTCTGGCTGGATGGCTGAGGTGGACAGTTGGAACAATTCTTGAGTCTTTCCATTCCCATTCTTGTTCTTCTTTTCCATCTTCTCCTTTTATGACAGACACTCCTCCTCCTTCCCCTGATGCATACTTGGAGATTCCCCTCAATGCACTTCTTTCTACTTTAGATCCTATCCCCATCTTTGTCAAATGCCTTCCACCCCTCCATCAACATGTCTTCTATGCCTCCATCCTCTCATCTCCCCCTCTCTTGCTCACAATCTTGCATCTTCCCCTATCCTTGATCTTGCCCATCATCCCCACTCTCATCCTGGCATTCAGGCACTCCCTCCTCATCTTGGAGATCCAACACAGGCCACCTATCCAACTTGAAGAATCTTGGGCTGCTGCCCTCTCCTCCACCATTCAGGGTATCAGAGTGACTATACTTGTTATGCAGGTGCAGAACAAGGACTTCACTCGTGGTCCTTTCGTACTTGTAGTGTTGGCAACAACTAGGAGCAGAGTATTGGCTATCACTCATAAGAGAGAAGCCCTGTAAGCACAAGAGAAACAGAGAACTGGAAGGGCTTAGTGCAGGAGTTGAGTTGAGCAACCTTCTTCAGGAGTGAAGACTTTGCAGGCAGAAATGTGTAGAATTAGCTGGGGAGCTAACTATGACAGAGGAGCCCTTTGGTCCACCCATTGGGACAACACACTCATCTCTACCCCATTGCCTGACCTCTACTACCTGCCCTTGTCCCTACCTACCCTATCCAACCTGATGAGCTGGACCCCTCTACCAACTCCCCTCCTGATGCCACCCCTCCCCTATATCCTGCTGACCATGAACCTCTTCTCCAATGATCCATGTCTCATCCAGATGCATCCAATATGGGATCTCCTGGACCCAGATCATGTCTTCAGTCACCCCCTGAGATCCCCCTTGATGAGGTCCAAGAATTTCTCACCACCCTTGCTGAGCTCATGGAACCCCAACAACTGTCCCCCATCATGGTCCCCATCCCCCCTCCCATTAGCCAACAAGTTCCTAGACACTATTCTTGCTATCATTGTGGCTCTACCAGGCACCTCATCTCCCAATGCCCCCACTATCAATGCTCCACCTGCCACACAAGAGCCCCCAGTCATCAATCAAGGAACTGTCCAATCCAGACTTCCTGGAACTCTAACCAGCCCTGATGTTTGATGATGATGATGCTGAGTCAGACAACCATTTCCTCTAATGAGGATAATGATTTGGTGAATCATTCTTTCAATGAGGGAGCTAATGTTATGGATTTCGAAGATACTTGGGAATGAGATGCAGATGTCATCTAGAGACAACTCCCAGGTGAAGATGATGTGGACATGGATACGTTTTTCTTTCCTACTCATTACTATGATTGCACTTGGTTTGACATTTCTTCCATGGCATATAGAGACCTTACATGAGAGATCATTGAGGCTGGTCAATATGATCCTCTCATTCATGACTTCTGACTTTGCATGGGAACCTGCTGTTCCCACATTTACGGATGCCCCTGAGATTCTTTCTCACTTCACTCAGGAAGTCCCATTTATCTCATTTCCTTTTATACTTAGCAGAACTCTGCTTCTCCTTTTTGACACAGAACTCTGCACCTCCTTTTGGACATGGAACTCCATTTGATTCCTTCTGAACTATTTCCTTTTATGTGTTGTTTGTTGATTCCCTTTTATGATACATACAATGTGACATGTACTGTTGATTTCCTTATACACATTGTCCCTTTATGGTAACCCTCTAGTATATAAAGGGTTGTCCTGTCATAGTTAGCTCCCCAGCTAATTCTACACATTTCTGCCTGCAAAGTCTTTGCTCCTGATGAAGGTCACTTGACTTACCTCCTGCACTAAGCCCTTCTAGTCTTCTCTATCTTTTGTTGATGGGACTTCTCCCAAGCAGGCAATAGTCAATTGAAGTGAGACAACGATGAAGGCTGAACCTCTAACCTCAAAGGCAAGGACTTCCTTCAGTATGTCAAAGGGTATCTGTCTGAGGAGTAGGAGGAGGGAGAAAGTAGTGGTTGGTGAGAAGAAAGTGGAAAGGAAAGTACCAAGTTGGTCAGCAAGGGACCAGAGTCGTTCTTAAGAGAGCACCCTTGGATGCAGCAGAACTCCAAATGAATAAGACTAAAGAAAAGTACATGGGGATCAACTACTTAAATAGTGTCTGGCGATGTGCACACAGACCAAGTAGTACAAAAAGGAAGCACTATACAAGGTAAGAGTCTGTCAGGTCTGAGACCCAGTAATCTGTATGAGGAAATGTCTGTATGATGGAAACATATCATGAGTAATAGTTAATGAGTAAAATGCACTGCTCTCTGTGACACATGCCTTCCAATATGATCATGATTGGATAGTCTCATAAGAAGAAATGACAAATCAAAAGATAAAGAAAACATGGGGCAGATACATACATGGACTGCAACCCCAAAGTCCAGACTCTCTATGGGCTGACCAATGCAGTGGACAATGTCAGTGCTGAGTCAGGTGATCAGTTTAACCTCATGACCCAGGAGGCGGGTGATGACAATCCTGAACTCATCAAGTGACTTTAGTGGTCATGTGCTGCAGGTCACATGACAGAAAGGATACAAAGTCTGATCTGCAGTAAGAATGCATGACAAAATAAGAAGAGTCATGTGATGTTGGTCATGTGATCAAGAAAGTACAGGTGCTCAAACATCTTCAAGGACATTCATAGAGAAAAATTTTAAAGTAAAATAGGGTCCAATGTACAGTTTCATAACATTACCCCCTTTAAGGATTGAGCCATCCCAGTGAAGATACAATTTTAGAACTCAAGTTGAGTCTGAAGTCAATAGAATAATCTTTGAATAAAGAAAGGAACTTGTTGGTGTTTATTCCCCTGAGTTTTCAAGGGGCAGACAGATTTTTGGAATGAAATTCTTTGATTTTTTCTGGAGCATTCCATAGATGGTCTGCAGGTTCCCAAGTTCTGTCTGTTTCATCCCATCCAAGCCAGTGGACAAGGTATTCAAGTTTTTTATTCTTCATTCTGGAAGTGACTATGTAGTCAACTTCATGTTCTTCATATTCCTCTTGGTTAACTATAATCACATCAGGTTTGGACTTCTTTTGTCCAGGGAGCATCTCCTTGTAGGGCTTTACTCTAGAAACATTTACTATTGAATGAATGTTGAATGTCTTCAGCAATTTTAATGTGACAGCATTAGAGAGGATGGTGGTAATTTCATAGGGGCCAATCCACTTTTGAGTGAGTTTTCTTGCCATGTAAGGCAACTTCAGGTTTTCAGTGGAAAGCCAAACCTGCTGTCTGACCTGGTAGTCTGGTGTGTCTGATCGTTTTTTATCTCCATCTCCTCTGCCACAACTACTGGTGGCCTGGTATGGCTACTTTTGCCTGCAAATTTATTGCTGGCTGCACTACCTGCCAAGCTAATAAGGTCCTAACTGTTATGATTCCATCATTCTTCATTGAACTTTTTACTTAATGAACCACTTCACTATGCTCAGCCCTTGAAGGCGAGCACCAACATGTATTTCGTGTCACATGACTCATTCACACGATCACATGACATTCCCCTTTTGGTACGCTCCTATGTCAGTATAAACTTCATTCTGTCATGTGATCTGACACACATGACCACTTGTGGCACTTGCCGATTGGCCAATAGCCTACCTTCTGCTCTTCTTTCGCTATTGGCTCTCCCTTATCATCTTATCTTCTTTCCCATTGACTCAGACACTATGACTCAAGATACGCGATCCTCACATCATATGATTCTCATTCTCTTTTATCATTGGATGATAGCTTATGCACTGCTTGGTCCATGCATGATACTTAGAACTATTTAAACCCATGTACTTAGTCACTGGTTCCCCAGTCTTATCTACTTGATCATACTACCAAGGGTGTGATTTAAGGATATACTCTCTCCTCACTTGGACTCTCAACCATACCCAACATTTTCTTCAACCCTTATCTCAACGTTCTTATTGCTCGTTTCATTTCGGGTGTGCCACTCGAACCTTCATCTCTAAGTTTTCTCTCTTCTTCATTTTGTTTGAGTGCTGCTTCGCATCACTTAGATAAGACTACACATCGCATGGCAGGCCCACAGTTCCTAGCACTATCTCGAATGAGAACCTCCCAGTGCAGAGGTTTTTACCCCCCCACCCCACGAACGAAGGTCAGGTTTGCATATAACAAACAGTTCTCCACACGCCCCTATCTCAGGGGAAAAGCCTCATTAAAAAAGGTACACTGAGGGACTCCCCTCACGATCCACGCCCAGAGGTCCGCTTAGACAGGCCAGTAAGCCATCGTGTCAGAACTGCCCGACTCCCCCACACCTCCCTCTTCCCGTTCCTCCTCTCCATCCATTCAAGAGGAACCCTACCAATCACCCATCGACTTTCACCCACCCCCCAAGATGTCGAACCCTGCCTTCTCCTCGGCTCCTCCTATCCCAGAGTCAAACGAATCGATTTACGCCTGCAAATTCATTTGCCAATCAGAAGAGAAGGGCGAAAGAGACTCGTACAAAAGGCTCGCCGAACCCAGCAAATGGGACAGTGATAAGAAAAAATTCAGAATGTGGTGGACCAAGCTTCGAGCTTGGGTAGAAGCCTCCGAATTCAAGGACGATCATGTCCTAACAACAGCAGTCCTACTCCGCTTTGAAGGGTCTGCTGAGCTGTTCGCTCAACAGCAGCTCAAGAAGTACCTGGGGAAGGACCCCGTTTTTTATCCATCCTGGGACAATCTCCAGGAAACAATTAAGGGGTTTTTTCAGATTTCTTTGTTAACACATCAGGCTTACAAAGATTTGAGAGAACTTAAACAGGGCACAGGGAGGATCGCTGAGTTCCTCCAAAAGTTTGATGTTTTGGCTGTGGAGGCTGAAGTATCAGATGGGGAGGCAGTGCACCTCTTAAAGGTGGTGGTTAACTACCACATCTACCAGGAAGCATCAGGGAAATTTTAAGGGAATGATAATCAATGATAATGGTAGATAATGGATTATATGGAATTATAATCCATTATATACCCCCCTTTGAGGATTATATAGGATTATAATCTCTTCAAAATTTCCCTGATGAGTCTCCTTGCACTCAACGCTGGAGGCCAACAAGAAGACTGGGCATTGGTACCCACCATTGTCCAGAGAATATATGAAGGTAGGGCAAACCTTTGAAAAGCTCACAGAGGAGAGGGGACAACCCTCACAAGGGCCTCAGCAAGCGAAGGCCCCCCCTTCTAAACCCTGGTACTACCATCCGCCCCCGGGTCCTCCATCGTACTCTGCCCCCCGCCCCTCATATTCCCAATATGGCACCCAGCCTGGCAGAGGTGCCCCAATGGTCGTCGACGCGACGACAACTACCGCCCCCACGAGGCCAGCCGCCAGCCAACCTCGCCCTCTCCCTCATCCTCCAAATGCCCACCCACAGGGGCAATTCCTCTGCTTCAACTGTGGAAAGCCAGGCCATCTGGCTCGAAACTGTCATGCTCCTAAACAAGTATGATACCAAGGCAGTGCACCACGCCAACAACATTGGGGAGGATACCCCTACAACCAAGGGCCTGGGTCGCAGGCTTACGCGACCAACTTTCTGCCGCTTCCACCGGCACCCCTTCCCCCGCCTGCTGCTAGTTATGTGGCACACAACGCCTCATTCATGATGGACGAGGCAGAAGCCTACTGGAGGGATAGGATCTGAGTGGAAATGGACACTCGTGCCACTGAGGCGGTAAAAGGACAAGGGTCAGGGTGAATGAGGGTAGCCCTGCCCCATTTTGTAACCATTCCACTTTTTCTGAACAATTTTTCTTTTCACTTCTTGACGTAGAAGGCAGCAAGACATTCTCCTACGATACCACTATGGACAAGTCTCTTCTTCAAGATATGGTAGAACATGTATCTTCTATTCCTACCACTTCTGGAATGGCATCCCCTTTGGGCATGGCAGCAGAAGAAAAACATACTGCGCTTAATTCCGTTTTTATTGATAAAAACAATTTTTTCACATCTACCTTACGCTTTATTTCTCCTTCACCAACCAACCCTCAGACTTTCATCAGATCTACCCTTAATCACTCTGGACATCTTTCCCCACTAACTAATATCTGTTTCAGGAAACTTCAAGGATGGTATACCATATCCTGCAGGTCGTTGATCAACTCAGGAGCGACAAACACCTTCATTGACAAAAAATTCTGTGAAGCTAACGGGATTATAGGAACAAGACTGCCCACACCCATAGGGGTTTCAAACACGGATGGATCTAACTCCTCTATAGGAGAGATCACTCATAAGGTTAACGTTTTCATCGAAATAAACGGACATTCAGAATTTATTGATGCATACGTGACTAACTTGGGAACTCACCCAATGTTCATAGGATATGATTGGCTCAACCACCACAACCCAGAAATTGACTGGATTACTGGCAAAATCAAATTCGGCCAATGCACGACATACTGTCAACAGATGTCAAGAATGCGACTACCACCTACCTTTTTCACTAGGGTGATGACAAAGAAGGAAGAACAGGACCATATCAAGAATTTGGTCCCAAGTACGTATCGTGAATTTTTAGATGTTTTCTCCGAAAAAGAATCGGATAGGATGCCCACACACAAACTGTGGGATCATGCAATTGAGTTAAAAGAAGACTTCGTCCCCAAGAAAGGATGAGTGATACCTCTGTCGCAGACAGAGATGGAGGAAGTAGCTAACTTCTTACAGAAAGAACTGAAGAAAGGGTACATTCGACCCTCGAAATCTCCTCAAACAGCTCCCATGTTCTTCATACCCAAGAAAGACAGTAAAAAGCGATTAGTCATGGACTATCGCTATCTTAACAAAGGAACGATAAAAAATGTGTACCCATTACCTCTAATTCCCTCCCTCATTGACAGACTTCAAGGAGCAGACCTATTCACCACCATGGACTTACAGTGGGGATACAACAACGTCCGAATCAAAGAAGGAGACAAATGGAAGGCAGCATTTGTAATGCCTATGGGAGCCTATGAGCCCCTGGTAATGTACTTCGGAAAAACAAACTCACCGTCTACTTTCCAGAACATGATGAACGACATCTTCAATGACATGTACACTGTCATTATAATTTTTATTGACGATTGTATGGTTTTCACTAGCGGAAAAACCAAATACAAACACGAACAAATCGTGAAAGAGGTACTCAAATGGCTTCAAGAGAACGATTTGTACGTTAAGCCCGAAAAATGCCACTTCTCACAAAAGAAAGTAGATTTCCTCGGAATGGTCATATCTCAAGAAGGGGTAGAGATGCAACAGTCCAAAGTTGCAGGAGTTCTAGACCGGCCCATGCCATCTAGACTCAAACAAGTACAAGGCTTTTTGGGCCTTTGTAACTATTACAGGCGCTTCATCCCTAACTTTGCACACATAGCTAGGCCATTAAATGATCTCACCAAGAAAGATACCCCCTTCAAATGGGGAAGCGAACAAGAGAAAGCGTTCAACACACTAAAAGAAGCATTTACTAAGGAATCCCTTTTGGCTTATCCAGACCAAAAGAAGCTGATGTGTGTAGAAACCGACGCATCCGATATAGCAACAGGAGCTGTTTTATCGGTAAAAGATCACGATGGTATATGGAAACCATGCGCTTTCATTTCACACTCATTCGATGCAGCTGAACGAAATTATCCCATTTATGACAAAGAACTTCTAGTGGTTATCAGAGCACTCCAAGACTGGCAGCACTATCTAGTCAGCAGAGAAAACTTCGAAATATGGACCGACCACAAAAACCTCGAGTATTGGAAAAAACCACAAACCCTTTCACCACAACAAGCAAGATTGCATGCCTTGCTTCAAGAATTCAACTACGTCATGTGCTACAAACCAGGCACGCAAAATGGATGGGCTGACGCTCTCTCCTGAAGACCCAACCATGGCAACGCAGTAGAAAATCACAACACTAATGTGGTGGTAATTCCCGAAAAAGATATAAAAGTGGTAAACACTCAGGAGGTTTCAATCATGTCTCCATTTTTCGAAAAAATACAAAAAATGACCGCTTTACTAACCGAATCCGAGATTCCACAGGGTTTTATGTTCTGTAAAGAAGAAAAGGTATACAAAAATGACAAATTCAAAACATTCGTTCCTCCTTCACTATGAACAGAACTATTAACACTTTTTCATGACTCCCCTGTAGCAGGACATGCAGGAAGGGCTCGCACAAGCCATCTAATTTCTCGATTTTACACCTGGAATGGCATGACTAAAGATATTGCCGAATATATAGACCATTGCCAAGCATGCGCCCTCACAAAGGGGAAGTCAACCGCACCAGCTGGAAAGCTGTTACCCCTCAAGTCAGCATCATGACCATGGGAAGATTTATCCATCGATTTTGTTACAGGTTTACCCCCCTCTAAGGGGTACGATTCTATTTGCGTCATTGTCGATCACTTCTCCAAAGAAGTGATATTTACCCCCTGTTTGAAAAAGATTTCTTCTTTAGACTTAGCAAAACTTTTCAGGGATGAAGTGTGGTGCAACCACAGCTTGCCCTCTTCCATCATATCCGATCGAGGCCCACAATTCGTTTTGGAATTCACAAAACATCTGTGCAAAATTCTAGACATTAAACAAAAGATCTCCACAGCTTACCACCCCCAGACGGATGGCCAAACAGAACGAGTAAACAGAGAAATGGAACAATCATAGCGAAGAAGCAAGAAGATTGGTACGAATGGCTTAAACTCGCACAATTCCAACACAACAATTCTCTTGGGTCGGCTACCAACTTGACACCGTTCGCTATCACAAAAACCTACCAACCCTGTTTGGGATTTGAAAATGCAAAAGGAGTTTCTTTCACAGATGATTGCAAGAATTCCCATGACAACATCAAAAAGGCACTTGACGAAACTAGACAACGGATGATCAAACAGGCAGCTAACAAACATTTGGACACACCTGCATATGAAGTAGGACAACAGGTCTGGCTATCCACGGAGCACCTCAAGCTCCCATACACAGCCAAAAAGCTCACACAAAAATGGATCGGACCGTATGAAATCCTAAAAGTCCTCCTGAACACTGTAACATTACGCCTCCCAAAAACCTTCACCATTCATCCCACAGTTAACGTTTCCAGAATCAAGCCTTATAGAGAAACTTTTCCTAGACAACCCACTCGCAAACCGGATGCAATCGTAGTCAATGACGAAGAATATGCAGAACATGAAGTCGACTACATTGTCACGTCACGACTCAAGAATAGAAAACTTGAATATTTAGTCCACTGGAAAGGATGGGAAGAATCGGACTGCACTTGGGAGCCGGCGGACCATCTTAAAAACGCCCCAACAGTGGTTAAAGACTTTCACCAAGCCCACCCATCTGCCCCACGAAAATTACACAGCCTTTCCACTTCCGAATTCTCTTCTCTTTTCTGCGACTATTCAATCGATTTCCATTCTCAAGCTGCCCTCACTCGTCTTGACTATGAAGCATAAAAAGTTCTCTCCTCATCGGGACGATTCGGACCTTAGAAGGGGTAATGTTATGATTCCATCATTCTTCATTGAACTTTTTACTTAACGAACCACTTCGCTATGCTCAGCCCTTGAAGGCGAGCACCAACATGTATTTCGTGTCATGTGACTCATTCACACAATCATGTGACGTTCCCCTTTTGGTATGCTCCTATGTCAGTATAAACTTCATTCTGTCACATGATCTGACACATGTGACCACTTGTGGCACTTGCCGATTGGCCAATAGCCTACCTTCTGCTCTTCTTTCGCTATTGGCTCTCCCTTATCATCTTATCTTCTTTCCCATTGACTCAGACACTATGACTCAAGATATGTGATCCTTGCATCGTATGATTCTCATTCTCTTTTATCATTGGACGATAGCTTACGCACTGCTTGGTCCGTGCATGATACTTAGAACTATTTAAACCCATGTACTTAGTCAACTGGTTCCCCAGTCTTATCTACTTGATCATACTTCCAAGGGTGTGATTTAAGGATATACTCTCTCCTCACTTGGACTCTCAACCATACCCAACATTTCCTTCAACCCTTATCTCAACGTTCTTATTGCTGTTATGATTCCATCATTCTTTTATCGAACTTTTACTTAACGAATCCATTCGCTATGCTCAGCCCTCGAAGGTGAGCACCAACATGTAATTCTCGTCACGTGACTCTTTCACACGATCACATGACTTCCCCTTTTGATATGCTCCTATGTCAGTATAACTTCCTTCTGTCACGTGATCTGACACACGTGACCACTTGCGGCACTTGCCGATTGGCTGATAGCGAGTCTTCTGCTCTTCTTTCACTATTGGCTATTCCTTATCTTTACTCAGACGATATTACTCAGGATACGTGATCCTCACATCGTACAACTCTCTTCTCTTTTTATCATTGGACGATAGCATACGCACAGCATGGTCTGTGCACGATTCCCTCCTGTATATAAGGTAGCACTTTGACAACTGGAATCCCCAGTCTAATCTACTTGATTCTACTTCCCAGGGTAGGATTTAAGGATTGCTCCTCGCCTCACTGGGATCATCACCATCATGCCAACGACTTCCCTTATTTCAGTACGCCTTTCTCTTTCCTCTTGGTCTCAGCCTTTTGCTGTGGAACTTTGGGTTCCATCGTCTTTGACTGTGTGTCAAGACACTCTCGTTTGACTTTACATCAACAAGACTTCTTTGGTTTAGTTTGAGTGCTACTCCGTATCAATTGCTCATTTCATTTCAGGTGTGCCACTCGAACCTTCATCTCTAAGTTTTCTCTCTTCTTCGTTTTGTTTGAGTGCTGCTTTGCATCACTAACCCATCCTACTACTCCCTCTCTTTCCCCTATTTCTTCTGCCACCACTTGCCCCTTCCAACAAATTTCTGTGGACCTTATCACCAATCTTCCTCTTTCCACTGGACATGACTCGATTATGGTTGTGATCAACCATGGTCTTACTAAGAGGGTAATTTACTGTTGAGATCAGTGGTATTCCATCTTCAGATCTTCATCTCCAGATACCCTGATCTTACATAGATTGATCTTTGATCTGATCTATTGTTTCTCAGATGGAACAATCTTTAGATTGATTCCATTGTTCTAGACTCATATCAAATACATATGAGGGTGCAACCCTAGAACACTTCTGACAAACACCCTTTTCCACTATCATGTCTTCTTATTTCATATGATAGCAGATTACTTATCCATTGGCAGATAACAGTATTTCATATAGGGATAATGTTATGTGTGTGTGGAACAAAGACTTCACTTGATAACCCTTCATACTCAAGGAACCAGCGGTGTCCTGGAGCAGAGTATTGACTATCGCCTGCTAGGGAGAAGTCCCATAAGTAGAGAGATGAGAAGACTGGAAGGGCTTAGCATAGGAGGTAAGTCGAGTGACCTTCTTCAGGAGCAAAGACTTTGTAGGCAGAAATGCATAGAATTAGCTGAGAAGCTAACTATGACAGGAGAGCCCTTTATATACTTTGGGGGTTACCATAAAGGGACAATGCATATAAGGAAATAAACAATATGCATCATGTCATGTGTATCATAAAAGAGAATCAACAGAGAATGTGTAAAGGGAAACATACGTGTATAAGGAAATGCAGAGTCCCATGTCAAAAAGGGGAAATGGAGTTCCCATGGATATAAGTGGCAAGAGGAATAAATGGGACTTCCCAAGTGAAACAAGTTAGAATCTCAGGGGCATCTGTAAATGTGGGAAACAGCAGGTTCCTATGCAAAGATCAGAAGTCATGTAAGACTGGGTCATATGTAGGCCTACTTGGATATTTCCTCTATCAAATCTACCTCTTTTTCTTTATTACTCAATGACGACTATGATTCCCCTATCAACAAAGGGAAGTCCTTGCCTTGAGGACTTAAAGGAAGATTTCTACTACAAATGTCTAGCCCTTGAGCTAGATTCAACCTTCAACTTTCCTGTCTCATTTCATGAGTAGGAAGGAAAAATGTATCCATGTCCATGTTGCCTTCACCAAGGAGTTGTCTCCAAATAATCTCAGTGTCCTGTTCCCAGGAGTCTTCGAAGTCCATAACAGATAACTTACATATCTCTCTATTCTTGTTATCCTTGCTTATCATCCTATCAGGACATCCACAGCCTTTCTAGGTAGATAAGGCTATTACTATATACATACTCCCTGTACAGTATATAAGACAGAGAGTCTCCCTCAGAGCTCTCTAACCAGTGAACTATTGTTCACACTCCCATACCTCTCACCTCACTGAAGGACCACTCCTCTTTGATCCTCATTCGATCAACACTAGTGAGTTATTCTCCACACTAGTGTCCATAACCTCTGCCCTTTTGCCCTGCTGTGCGAAAGCCTAGCCACTTAGGTGACTAGAGATCAGAGTGAGCACCTTGTGCAATCACTTTAAACAGGACTTCTCCCTAATGGGCGATAGTCAATACTCTACTCTAGAACACTACTGGGTTCTTGAGTATGAAGGGTTACTGAGTGAAGTCTTTGTTCTACACACACATAACACTATCTAACTATCCCAGCTACTTCTGTCAATGTTGAACAGGTATTCAGCTGGGGTTGCTTACTCTTATCTCATGTCCAGTCTCATCTTTCAGTGCATGTGTTACACATGTGCAGAACAAAGACTTCACTCAGTAACCCTTCATACTGTCATTGTTACAAAATCATACTTTTTCCTTGAACAATGACACTTTACTTATCTTTTCTCCTTTACTTTCAGTGTACGAACAAGCCTTTCGCTACAGGAGTCCTCAAAGACTCCTGCCAACATGTACTTCAAACCACATGACTTCACGTGACCTATTGGTATGCTCCTGCCTCAGTATAATTTCCTTCATCACATGATCTGAGGCACGTGACCTCTTGTGGCACTTGCTGATTCCTGGAAGATGGGACTTTCCATGGCAGTATATAAATTCCTTTCAGTCCATGTGATCCGCCACACGTGTGACGAGCTTCAGCCGACTTTGGCCAGCCGGACATCAGACCAGTGTTTATCTCAGACTTACTTGGGGCTTATCTTTTGACCATTACCCTGTGGATACCTAGGACACATTTCAGACTTCTTTCTTCCTTTTCTCAGGAGATTCCCCAATTGTGATCATATTGGAAGACACATGCCATGGAGAGCTGTGTACAGACTTCTTTTCTCTCATTGACTCATCAGACTTGACTAAAGATATGCTGCCTTTGGGTGGTACGATATTGGACTTACTATATTAGGATACACACAGCCTGGTCTGTGCACGGTCTTCCCACGTAGGCAGACACTATTTAAGTAGTAGAGGATTCGACTGGAAACCCCAGTCTTATCCATTTGATCACAGGTCCCCAAGGCCTTTGGTTTTAGGTTTACTCCCTGCTCGTTGGGTACTTGGGAAATCCTCCTTTTACTCTTACTTCAATCCATTTGTTTCCTCTTCTCCACTCAACAACAACCATGAATGATTCCCCTATTGATAAAGGGAAGTTCTTGCCTCAAGGAAGGACTTAAGGAATACTTGACAACCAGAACTCAAGCTTAGAGTTCAGATTCAACCTTCGATTGTTCAATCTTGTTTCAGTCATATCCCATACTCCAAGCTCATTTCCTGGTCTTCTCCAAGTCAACTCCATTACCCTGAGCAGTACTTAGATGAAATCCAATGTATCAATCTCATACATATGCCATCAGAGTTCTCATTCCCAATGCTCTGGACTTTAGTTACATTCCATTCTCTCCTATTTAGTATTAGTCTCCATTCCATTCCTGTGTCTCACTTAGGAGCACAGCTCTGGTCTTTGTTTACATCTGACTTCATCTAGTTATCCTTTCTCTGAATTCTGTTACGGATTTTGAAGATACCTGGGAATGCGATGTTGAAATCATCTGGAGACAGCTCTATGGTGAAGATGATACGGACATGGATACATTTTTCCTTCCTACTCATTCTTATGATTGCTATTGATTTGACGTTTCCTCCATGGCATATAGAGACCTTACTTGTGTAAGATCTGTAGATGGAACCCTCGCGCTCATTAATTCCCACGATCCTTAACCCTTACGCTCATTCTAACCCTCCGACCATTCCCCTTACCTATACCCTATTCCACGAACCCTAGCACCTAACCCCGTAGCCTAACCCTATCCCCAGATAGTCCGTGCCCGCATAGGTAAGGTATTTAAGTAGGTAGTTCGCAGACTGTATCCCCAGTCTGAATATCGATTCATTTTGAGTTGATAACAGACTGACGACGAACCCTCACTCAACGCTCGGACAAGTTGTCTTGAGTTGTCTTCTTCTTTAGCCCTAACAACTTGGGAGATCATTGATAGTGGTCAATATGAGTCCTAGTGTTGCGGAAACTTACAGCTATTAATGGCTTAGCTGTGAGCCAGAGCCGGCTGGTGCATAGCCAAAGTTAGCCGAGCACCACATGAAGTCCCCATTTGGTTAGCTTGTTTGTGGGCTCCAATCATGGCTAAAGCTGCATAAGCTGGTGGCTTAGTCAGTCGTTTAGCCGCAAGTTTAGCCACCTTGTTGACACAACCCGCATCGCTTTACTATCCAGCAATGACCACTACGCCTCCTCACTCAAGCAATCCGCCACTCCTTTCTCATGGGACCCCAGTACACACTCACAGTTCGACCACTGCATATCTCAGCATGAAGTACCTCACTCGAGATCAGATATACGATGCTATGTCAGAAGAAATGGCGTGTTTCTTCCTTGGACCCATGCCACCTCAAGAGTTTCTCTCTACGTTCCTTCCAAGTTCGTGGCCCTTGAGCTTTAAAGAGGGCATGTTTGATACTCTGGCTATTCATAGGTCCGAGGTTCCAATGTACAAGACGTTTGTAAGTAATCAATGTCGTGATCCTCCCCTCGCAAGTTTTAGGTATGAAATACTGAGGTGAGAACCCATTAGATTGATATTGTTCAGCCACAACTCAAAACTCCATATTGTCGAGACCTCGCACTTGCCGGACAAGGCTGTTACCGAGTACCCAGCTTCTTTCTCACCCGACTGTACTCTTTATGTCCAGGAACATGGGAATGTCACTGAAAACAACTCTACTATCAGCGATCTCTATGTCGAATTCAAAAGCAAAGCAGATGAAGATGCTTTCCTCACCAATATTTCCATTGAAGGAATATCCACTTCAAACCCCCAATCAGGCACAAATCCATTTGTCAGCCAAACGGCCAAAGGGGTCTCAACAGCCGGTCAGATTACTACATATGCGGCTCTACAGCTAGATTCACAGTATCACACACACCTCTTCAGTGTCCTCTTCGTGGGACGTTATGCACGCCTTATATGTTGGGATCGGAGTGGTGCAACCGTCACTGTGCTGATCAACTATCAACAAGATCCCAAACTATTGGACTTCTTCACCCGTTATGATGAAGCGGACAGATGGGCACGGGGACATGACAACAGCATTCGCAAAGCCTCGCTGGAAGAGACTCTTAAAGCTGTGTGTGCTGACGAGAGATTCTCCATTGACCAGGAACTCCTTGTCATCACTGTCCCTCTTCAGGGATGCAAGTCAAGCTGTGGGGAGTACGTTATCAAACCGCCCGTTGCCTGGCCTTACATGCCTCCTGGTCGTGCAACCTGCACTTCAATTGCTTACGACCTCCAAAGAAACTGTGTCGTCTTTTTCAAGGATTCGTGGAGGGTTGACTGTGAAGGAATATTGAAGGAGGGTGACGTCTACATGATACTTAACAAGGCACGCATACCCAATGTCCCTTGGTGCTCAGCCTCCAGTGACGTTGATGGGGGCATCTATCACTCTACGTGTACTAACCAATATGTTAATGCATATTGGGTGCCAAAGTCTCAGGATACACACGAATTCACCTCTCACACGCACCATCGATTGGTCCTAGATGATATCGGCGAGTTGTTGGAAACCTTTAAATGCAGTCAAGACATGACACGTGGTGTCCTAGCTGCTTTGACTGGTGCGTATCTGGTCCACTCTATGTTGGACACTACCAACCGTTTCTAGCTCACAAAGTCGCTTACTGGGAATGTAGCATCCTTCATCGCGATATGAGCCCCAGCAACGTGCTTTTGACAGATTCCCCCGACTTCCAAGGTGGACTACTCATCGACTGGGACCTCTGCAAAAAAGTTGATCTGAATGATCCATTGTCAGGAGGTATTCGCCAGTCCACTCATACAGTATGTTGCCCTGGTTCCACCATGTGTGTTTTCTGACGATGGTTGGCAGGGTACATGGCAATTTATGGCCGCAGACCTCATCGAGGATCCCAAGATCCAGCAGTCATTTATTGATGACATTGAATCGACCTTCTTCATCCTGCTGTGGATGAGTATCTGCTATCTCAAATCTACCTAGGACCTGTCTCGCCGATCCAGTTTCATTGACTCAATATTCCATCCACAAGTCTTCGGGAATTCTGGAGGGTTGATGAAAGCTATGTTCATGCGCTCTGATCAAGAGCTGGAAACGCTTAACTTTCATGATAATGAATCTCTCAGTCAACTACTGCACGCTTTGAAGGAATTGCTTGCCATCCATCACAAGACACGGCCGGAGAAGCCTTCCTATGGCCACAGGCTCAACAACATGATCCAACAAGCCCTTTTCAAGTCTGGTAATGCTCAAGGGGCTGGACTAACCTCGACAATGGGTGTTACCGATGCTAACGGACTGTCGAGCGAACAAAGGGTGTTTGAAGAGCGCCTCAAAGACTATGATGGTCGCATGGCACTACTCAAGAATCATGATGTTCCTATAACTATTATCCGTAAAGCTATTGAAAATGAACCTTGGCTGACCACTGAACCTGCCAAAAGGCAGCTGCTTGTGCTCTCGCGCATAGAGAGGCAGTCCTTGCGTTCGAGTTCCAAGAGGTGCAGGGAAGCCACTGTCGAGTGTGAAGGGGAATGACAGTCATTGCAGAAGTGTGCCAAGTAACAGGTCCCCTCAACCCCCGTATCATTTTGACTTGCCGGTGGGACGACTGTACGTGTACCCTAGGTCTTGTACATACCTAATGAAATCTGCGTTGATTATGTAAAGCCATGTTGATTTGTTGTACGTCTTAACACTTGAACCCGCTGAGCATCATTAAGCATTGCGCTGCACGAGACCAGTGAGGCTGAGGCCCAGGGTTTGAACGTCTGCTCCAGATATATGGTGTGTCTACGTGTTTCCCCCCTACTTGCCGTTGACAATAATGACCCGTCAACGTACTTCCAGGGCCTCGAAGACCAAAGTTGTCAACGATATTCCCTCTGATCTGCAGGAAGGTTCTTTGGCTCCCACGGCTCCAGTGCCCTCTCGTCCATCCACCGGAAAGGGTCGCCATGGTTATTCTCGTGTGCTGGTCAGTTCTGTACTGTTCATACATTGAGGGTTCTAGCTCAGTCGTTGACTGACAGTCTACCACCGCAACGACCCAAGTTGTCAATGATGTCCTTCAAGAAGCTTTTTGTGCCCCTGCTGCCTGAGTACCCATTTGTCCTTCGACTGGAAAGAGTCAGCATGCTCGTGTAACAGTGAGTTCAATACCACTCCTACACCAAGGGTACTAGCTCTGACAATCGTGCGTACTGCCATCAAGCCTACCACAGATGATGGTGGTGAAGAATTTGAGTTCCCAGACGATGACAGTAATAGCAATTCAGACAGTCTCCCAGCTCAGCCAACACCCGATTGGTCGAGGGGACTTCTTATGACGCGGTCTGGTACTCTTGACACGGACACCGTCAATTCCAACACTGAGCCTCCGATTACTGATATGGCGCTCTTTTTCGACAAATTCATTAACGAAGAGGGTGTGTGTTACGTGGGTGCAGAACAAAGACTTCACTCGAGATCCTTTCATACTCGTAGTGTCGGCAACGACTAGGAGCAGAGTATATGGCTATCGCTCATAAGAGAGAAGCCCGTTAGCGAATGAGACAGAGAGCTGGAAGGGCTTAGCGCAGGAGGTAAGTCAAGCGACCTTCTTCAGGAGTGAAGACTTTGCAAGCGGAGATGTATAGAATTAGCTGAAGAGCTATTCTACTACAGCGGCAGGTATTTATACTACAAGGTACAAATAGAGGAAAATAAACGTATAAGGGAATCAATGAGACGCGTCGCATCGCGTGTATCATAAAAGGAAATCAACAAAGGACACGTAAAAGGAAACGTACGCGTAAAAGGAAATGTGGAGTCCCGTGTCCAAGAAAGGTATCGGAGGTCCGTGTCCAAAAGAGAAAGCGGAGAGCCGCTAAGTATAAAAGGAAAGAGATAAATGGGACTTCCCAGTAGAAGCGAGTCAGAAGTCCGGGGGGCATCCATAAACGTGGGAAATGGCAGTGTTCCCGTGTGAAGTCTGAAGATGACCTAGAAGTCATGATACAGAGGGTCGTATTGACCACTGTTGATGATCTCCCAAGTGAGGTCTCTATACACCGTGGAAGAAAGGTCAAACCAATAACGATCATAAGAATGAGTAGGAAAGAAAAACGTATCCATGTCCATCTCTTCTTCACCAGAGAGTTGTCTCCAAATGATTTTGACGTCTCGTTCCCAAGTGTCTTTGAAATCCGTAACAGTGTGACTATGAGACGATGCAATGCATGCTTGTGAGCAACACTTCCTTCGTTATTAGTTCCCTGATTTGACGAAGCAACAGGATGGATGGCCTCAGTGAAGAGCAGGCTAGTTGCTATGGCCCGAACACAAGTAATAGCAACCTTCGGAAACACCTGTTCTTGAAGCATGGCGCCAGGTATCAGGAAGCTGCCGCGAAGCACAAATGGACGATTGCTAAGTCTATGGACAAGCAGGGTAAGATTGGCATGCTGACAAACTCACCTGGGCACCAGCTTGTGGAGTATAGTCAGGACGTATTTGTTCAGCACCTTGTTCGCTGGATTGTTGTGGATGACCAGGTGAGCATCATCCTATTTGATTTTTATTGGTTGCTTATCTCAAACTTAGTCACTTTGTGTGGTCGATTGCCCTGAGTTTTGTGATGTTTGCTTTCTTCTGTGGCCTGAACTTGATGGTATCCCGCATCGCGACACAATTCATGAACGAGTTACTGTTGAATGGGAAAAAGCATTCACGGAATTGTGGGACGAACTAGCTGTATGTCATCTCCCTCCATGACAGCATTATACTGACCTGTAACTGCAAACAGCTCTCATGTGGTCGCATAAGTTTCACTGCAGATATCTGGTCGAGTGTGACCCTAATGCCATATCTCGCTATAACATTGCACTGGATTGCTCGGGACTTGAACGATCATCTTGTTCTGAAGGCTGCTCTAATCGGTTTTCACTGCCTCACCAAAGCACATACAGGCAAAAATATTGCTGATGCCATCTTGTCTCTCATTGATCGCACTCATATCACATTCAAAGTATGTCACCATGTATTGGAATTTTTTTAAAAGTTACTGAAATAACTAGATTGGCCATTTTACTCTCAATAACGCCTCAAATAATGCGGTTGCAATGAAAGAATTGCAGAAGTTACTAGCCAAGCGCGACATTGCATTTGATCATCTCAACAATCGTATCATGTGTTACCCACACATCATCAATATCTGTACCTCCCATATCGTCGCTGCAAGTACTCAAGTCGGCAAGAAGTACCTTGGTAGTAATGGGTTGGATGATGGTGGCGATGAGGATGTTGACTCTTCCTCTCGTTGAGGGCCTCAACTTGACGAAGATTTCATCGCATCTCAACCCCCAGAGCGTCAGGCATGGCTTAAGGGTCTGAAGAATGATCCCATTAAACGTGTTACAGATTTTGTCCACTACATATGTGCTTCGGATTCCAGAAAGCAGGCATTCGCATATATTGTCTGACTCTGCACCAAGGATGACCCTGTGCTCAGCAAGCATCTGCCATTACAACTTATACAACACGTCAAGACTCAATGGTATTCGGTTTTCCTCATGCTCCAACGTATTCGTTTTCTTAAGAAGGTGAGTGCAGTCATTCAAATGAACTCAGTACTAACCCTGGACATTAAGGCTGTAGATATGTATTTTGCCAATCAACCGTCCATTGAATCTATGAAGTTAAGCACTGCCGACTGGGAGCTCCTAGAGAGTATGTATAGAATGTGTTCTAGAGGTATGTTCCTAAACACCCTTTTGCATATTGTTCTCCTGATTACAATCATGAGGTTGCACATGTGGTTTTGCAAACCATGTCGTCTGAATCGATGCCTGTCTTGTGTGGTGCCATTGCCAGTTTTGAACTTCTCATGACTAAGTGGGAACGACTTGGTGAGCAACACCCAGAACTAAATTACTGGACACAGATCAGCTTGTTGTGGGCACAGAAATATTACAATCAGATGGATGACACCAATGCCTGTAGGAAGTATAGTACTACAGGAATAGGTGAGTAAAGGTATAAAAGGGTGTAAGTAAAGTGTCTCACCTCAGTGGACTGTATAGCAGCCAACTGAGGTGCAACGAAGAAAGTCCGCATGCCTAATAGTGCGTGATTATGTAATATGGTGGACTATGCTAAGTGTCGAAATTCAATAATGCCTACATCATTACCATGGGTAGGTCCCTGTATTACGAGTTACGTGGTGCTGAATCGCATGATGCAAATTGGCACATAGTTCTTAATCCTTCTATATGCTTCTCGTGGATTCGATGTGAATGGGATGCAAAGTACATGTCATTGGCTAGACAGATCATGCTCGATCTCATAAGTGTTTGCCTATAGCTATATTCTGACTCTCACTATTGCCATAGATGCAGAAGTATCGTAAAAATGACCCATCAATTGTACAACCTGCCTGAACTCGAGCTCTCCCCAAGCTTCCATCGTACATGAAGACATCGACACACTTCCAGCTCACAGATCATCCCATTTACCCCAGACTTGATACCCCTGCACCGATGTGGAGTGAGACGAGTTTGCAAAGTATACTTCGAGCCCATTGGCGACGGTAAACACCAATATCCTTGTATACTGGGAGGTACGCGTTACTCTTGCCTAAACTTCGATATGTTATGACTCATGTTACCAATAGGCTCATAAGTCTGAATTCCCTACCCTCTTCACTGTCGCCATGGACTACCTTCCGATTCAGGCGTCTTCTGTTCCATGTGAGTGCATCTTCTCATCGGCTGGGGAGACTGATACCAAGAAACGAAACTGGATTAGTCCTGCGCTGATGGAGGCTTTGCAAATGCTGAAGTTCTTGTTAAAGAAGAAGCGTCTTGACTTTATGACTGGTTGGAAGACAGAGGAAACTGCGATGCTAGGAGGGGGCAGGACAGAGGAGGGTTCCCAACTGG
>JBBPMU010000270.1:0-33339 GCA_038090475.1 Wakefieldia striispora | reverse complement strand
GAATCAAATTGCAAAATTCTTTTTGCAGGTGGTAGATATAAACACAGGCTATGATTCATCTACTGACACTTTACAATTTTATAAAGAAATGAATATGCTACATTCAAAAAGGTGTGAGAAAGCCAAGAAAAGCCAGAAGCTGAGCTGAGGCAACACTAAAAGGAAATCAACGAAGACACATTGCATTGCATTGGATAAAACAAGATGAGAAAGGAGTTCCATGTCTGAAAGAGGAAAGTGGAACTCTGTGAGATATAAAAGGAAATGAGACATAAGGGGACTGCCAGGAGAGAAAGAACAGAAGTTCCCAGTTAATCCATATAACATGGGAATCAACAGTTCCCATTAGAAGTTCTGAAAGAAGTCCATGACATTTATGAACAACTCTGGGTAGGAATGGATCCTAGGAGTTGGAGTTGTTAGATCATGCCAATGCCGGTTGAAAGGAGGTAAAGGGGAAAATAAAAACATATCTGCATTGGCCTCTATGCCAGTATAAGCCTGCTCCAGTAATGTGTCCCATACTAGAGAGTCTGGGTTGTTGTCCCATGACTGAAAGTCATTGGAAACCATAACATTAGCCTCCATGTCTATAAGATGATTTGCTGAATCATCAAAAGTCAGGGGATCTGTCATCATCATCAGAAAGAGTTCTTCCTGGGTGGACAGTTAGATGGGGTCAACCAGGGCAGGACAAGAGGGTGTGGCCTGGTTGGAGGAGTCTGCAGAGGGGACATCAATAGTGGGCGCATCTAGATTGGAGATGGCCAGGGCTTCCACAAGAGAAGCAAGTACAGTGTTGAGGAATTTGTTGGTGCTGAGGAGGGGGGATGGGGAGTGGGTCCTCAGAGAGAGTGGAGGAGGAAGTGCTAAAGGAGTCGGCTCTGATAAGCTCTCTGATGAGGTGGGTGAACTCCGGAGGGGGTGAGAGAAGATGTGGTCTGGGTCCAGTTGGTCCCATAGGGTTCATAGAGGGGGGAGGCACCAGTCTGAGGGGAACAGGTTGGCTATTGGGAGAATATAGGGGAGGAACAGCACTGGGAGAGGAGTGGGCAAGGGTGTCCAAGACATTAAGTCAGATTGGATGAAGGGGAGCAGGGGTGACAAGGTGGATGGTTCTCCCAATAGGGTGGTTCTCAGGGAGGAGATCAGGAGGGAGATAGTCCTGTTGTTCCATAGGTGAGAGCCCAATGAGGATTGCTCAGATGATGGGCTGAACATGGATGGATGGAAGGGCAGGGATGAACAATCCGAATCCAGCCACATGGAGTGAGTCAAGGATGGCTGCCTGGGTAGAGTGAATGGCAGAGTTGGCAGCAGCATTCCAGGATTCTGGGAGTTGGGATGGAGACTGTTGGAGGATCTGTGAGATGCAGAGGGAGTTCTGGTAGGTCCAGATGAGAGCAGCAAATATAGGGGACAACATGAATAGGGAGTTGGTCTGGAGGGCGTGGTACTGTAGATCTGGAGGGATGTGACGAGGGAGGCATAGAAGGCCTGGCAGGCATGAGGAGGGAGACAAGACGGATAAACTGGGACAGGATCTAAAGTGGAAAGGAGGCAGTTGAGAGGTATCTTGACATCTTCTGCAAGGGGAGTAGAAGGAGGGGTTGGCAGCATATGACGAGGAATAAGATGAAGGGACTCAAGAATCGTTCCAACCATTGACCTGAGGCGTCCATGCATTGTTGTTGGAGATATCCATGGTAATATGGAGGATGGGGGTCTGTGCATTGGAGGGGGAGATGAAGCCAGCAGAGAATGAGTAAGTATGGACTTGGAGAATGACGAAGAGGGCATCCCAGGAATATTGAACTTTCTTGGTGAGGATGAAGAGGCCATAGAGGGTATAGAGGCTGAGGAAGGAAAAGACAAGGAAGATGACAAGAGAGAGAATCAACTCAATCATCAATGAGGGTTTCTGGAGAGGCGGGGCCAGGGGGGCTGAGGGGAAAGCCTTAGGACAGGAGGCCTTATATAGATTGAGGAGATGCTGTGCATGGACAAGATTGGATGGGGGTTCCTGGGTGTTGTTGGAAGACAGATAGCCTTTCCACTTGATTAGGAACTGCAGGCATCCTTCAGAACCCCGATGTCCCATGATAGCTTTGACTTCATATTCTTCTTCTGATCCAATAAGATCTGGCAGCAGCCGAGGGAAGTTTGGGCCATGCTCCACAGTTTCTGTATATGGAGATAGAAGAGAAGCGTGGAAGATGTCATGTATTTTCCAGGTGGGGTGAAGTTTGAGGCGATAAGAGATGGGGGAGATGACCTGGGTGATCTCAAAAGGTCCTTGCCTTTGAGGGGCGAGTTTCTTGGATTGGTAGCCGAGTTTGAGGTTTGGGCCTTCTGATGCACAGCAAGGGGTTCTTTCCATGCCTCATCAAAGTGGGCAAGACAGGATTCCACAGCAGGAATGAAGGTCGTGTGGGAGATAGGGGGACAAGCACAGGGTTTGAAGCTGTAAATGAGGGAAAATGGTGTTTGGGAGGTGGCAGAGTGGACTGTGGAGTTGTGCATGAATTCAGCGAGAGGAAGGATTGAGGCCCATTTAGAGGGTTGACCATTGCAGAAGATCCAGAGGTAGGTTTCAAGTTCCTGGTTGACTCGTTCAGTTTCTCCATCTGTTTGAGGATGATACATGGTGGAGAGAGTGAGGTCATACTGGAGGAGTCTAGCCAGTTCTTTGGCAAAGGCGGAGGCGAATTGCAGTCCACAATCCAAGATGAGACAGTCATAGAGGCCAAATCAAGGAAAAACATGCTGGAAAAAGAGCTGTGCAATGCCTTCAGCACTGACTGTTTTGGAACAAGGGATGTAAATCACCCCCTTACTAAGTCCTAGTGTTGCCTCAGCTCAGCTTCTGGCTTTTCTCAGCTTTCTCACAGCTTTTTGAATGTAGCATATTCATTTCTTCATAAAAATGTGAACTGTCAGTGGATGAATCATAGCCTGTGTTCATATCTACCACCTGCAAAAAGAATTTTGTAATTTGATTCAGCCAATAGGTCACAATATTGCATATAATTGAGTTATGTTAGTGTTGGCTTTGTTCAAGCTAGAGAATAGCTTAATGACATAACTCAAGAGTGACAGGAGCAATCTCTATAAATGTTTAAGGGGTGATAACTATCACTAAAGGCCCACACATTGACCTTGATACAATAGCAATTGACAATAAAATGGGTGAGATAAAAAATGCCAGCTTCAAGCTGAGGCAACACTACTAGTAAGTCCATGGTCAACCATGATCATAACAGAATCGTGGCCATCGGAAAGGGGGAGGTCCATGATGAGATCAATGGAGAGTTGCTGGAAAGGGCAGGTGGCAGTGGACTTGAGCGGGGTGAGAGGGGGAACCATCAGGTGAGTTTGGACCTTGTTTGCTTGACAAACAGCACAGCCAGCAAGGTATTTCCAGAGGAAACTGGTCATGCTGGGCCACCAATAGTCTCAGTGGATAAGGTGAAGTAAGCAGAAGTAGCCAGGGTGGCTGTGAGCAGGGTTGGTGTGAAGCAAATGCACAAGATCATGATGCACGGAGTCGGGGATGTAGAGGCATCCTTGGTAGAACAATGAGCCATTGTCAAAGTGCCAGTCCGCTGGTGATGACCGGGGGAAGAGGGAGGTGCCTTGCTGGGCAGTGGTCATGGCTTCGAGAACTAGGGGGTCCGATGGAGATGACTCAGTGATCTTGTTGGCAAGGTGAGTGTCAATCATGTTAATAAAGTGTTTGGGGGAAATGAGGGTGACGTCTTGGTTGTCCTCAGAGGTATCAACATGGTCCTTGGAGGATAGGGCATCAGCTGGGCCCATATATGAGCCAGGCTTGGCGTTGTAGAGTAGGTCGAAGTCCTGTAAAAAGAGCATCCATCTGGTGTGGCGGCAAGAGAGTTTGCAAGGTTCCTTGAAGTAAGTGAGATTCTTGTGATCTGTGATGATGGTGATGGGGTTGGGGGTGCCAGAAAGGTATTGTCACCATTCTTCAAGGGCTTTGATAACTGCAAGGAGTTCTCAGTCATAGATGTTGTAGTTTTGTTCTGTGGGGGAAAACATACAAGAGAAATATGAGCAGGGGTGGAGGTCACTGTTGGAGTCTTTTTGCATCAAGACCGTGCCAGACCCTGTAAGGGAGACATTGGTCATGACCGTAAAGGGGTGGAGCAGGTTTGGCATCATTAGGATGGGGAGGGATAAGAAGCATCCCTTGAGTTTATCAAATGCAGCTTGTTGGTTGAGATCCCAGATCCAGGGGGAAGTCTTTTGAGTGAGAGCAATGAGGGGAGCAGTGATGGTGGAGAAGTCCACAATGAATTTCTGGTAGAAGTTGCAAAATCCAAGGAACAAGCAGATGCCTTTAAGGGAAGTGGGGGGAGCCCAGTCTTTGATAGTGCCTAGCTTGGTGGGGTCCATTCCGAGTTGTCCCTTGGAGATGATCATTCCAAGGAAGTCAATGGTGAAATGAGATGGAAACATCAAAGGTTGAACCTCAAACCTCAAAGGCAAAGTCTTCCCTTCAACGGGGTATCGATCTATGTATAGGAAACTCCTCAACGTAAAGTCTGAGGATAATCTTGGACACAGAGTCTCGAGTTCAGGACACAAAGTCCTATCCTTGCTGTAGATGTAAAGAAAGAGTGCCGTTTATGTATCCTCTGGCTGGGAGTGTAGATGAATGAAAGGGTTTCCCAGTAAGCCCCTCAGAATTCCTAAGGGGGTCCAGCCTAAACAAAAATCACCTGGGGATGATATTCGAAATAGCTAAGACTGGGGATTCCAGTCTGTACATGATCAACTAAATAGTGTCTGGCGATACTGAGTATGTAATCGTCCAGTCTAGGAATGTCCAATGAGAAATTGAGAAAATGGAATCATACCACATCGGCCATATCAACGGACTGGTATCCTATCTGAGGGTTGTCCACCATTCGCTGGACAGGGATCAATGAGAAGAGAAGGAAACGGAAATGAAAAGGAAGAGGGAAACACATGTCCATGGAGATAGAAGATCTCTGAATCTTGTGAGAAAGTCAATAAGTCCAAAAGGGTTATTCCCAAAGAGACAGCCACCGGGAAGAAGTCTGAAGGATCAACCGATGGCCAATTGGCAAGTGCCACATAGTGGTCACGTGCAACAGATCACGTGACAGAAGGAAATTATACTGTCGTAGGAGCGTACCAGAAGTGAAACGTCAGGTGACATCTAGTCACGTGATCAGAGAATTACAGGTAAACGGCTTTCTTCAATCAGATCGCTGCAAGGAAGGAGGTTCTAAGTGAAAAGGGGTAGAAGTGTCAATGAAGGTAGAATGTCTTTCAGGAATAAAATATGGTTTTATAACAAACGGACTTCTTGGTGAAAGAGCATTTTTCCAGTTTGAGATAGAGTTTGAGCTCCTGCATGCATTCAAGGACATGGCAAGTTTGTTCATCATGGAGTGCTTGGTTGTCCTTGGTGTGGATAAGGAGGTCATCTATGTACATAGATGATAAGCCACCCTTCGGAGATCATATTGCTGAAGTGGAAGTCCATGAATGCCTGGAAAGTAGCAGGACCATTACACATTCCAAAGAACATGATGAGTGGTTCAAAAAGGCCAAAGGGAGTGATGAAAGCAGCTTTCCATTGGTCCCCTTCCTTTATATGGATGTTGTTGAAGCCCCATCGAATGTCCATCTTGGTGAAGATGTTTGAATCTTTGAGGCGATCCATGAGGTCAGGGATGAGGGGGAGCAGATAGGTGTTTTTGACCATATGTTCATTTAGATACCAATAGTCCTGGCGGGGTCAGAGCTTTCCATCCTTCTTGGAGATGAAAAAAAAGGGGGTGGCCTGTGGGGATTTCGAAGGGTGGATCATCCCTTTCAAAAGGTGTTCTTGGATAAACTCCTTGCAAACAGTAGTCTCTGCAGGGTTTAGTGAATAAGATTTAGCTCATTTAGGAAAGAACAAGTCTTTGAGGTCAATAGTGTGGTCGAAGGTTTGGGAAGATGGGATGTTCCTTCTTCCGGTTCATTGAATACTTTCTGGTAGGCAGAGAATTCCTTAGGCAAGGAAGTCTCTTTCTTCTGTTCTTGTGACGTGAGCTGGGTGGAGAGTGTGATCTTTTGGATAACCTGGGGAAGAAGACCTGCTTGTCGAGCCCTCTTCTTGATGAGCTCTTCCCAGTGTTTGTCCATCTTCTTTGAGTGGTTGTGGTCAAGGTAATTGACAATCAGGTCTTGTACTTGGCACAAGGGATCATTGTGTCTTCATGTTCTTGGTCTGTCTGGAATGGAGAGGGTTTTGTTAGCCCACTCGATTAAGGGATTGACCTTTGTGAGCCAGGGCATTCCCAAGATAATGTTCTGGTTTCTGCAGTGGATGACCATGGGTTCCTGGTTATCTTCGACGTCAGAATATCAGAGAGTTACTTGAACCTTATATCTGATATTGCCTGATTTATTGCAGGTTCCATCAATGTTTGAAGTGGTAATGGGGTCGGGTAGCTTGATGAGGGGGATCCTGTTCGAGATAGTGAAGTCGTGGTCAATGAAACATCCAGTGGCCCCAGAGTCAACCAGAGTGGTGGTGTCGGCAATTTGTCCTGCCTTCCCAGCATAGAGCAAAACAGGGACATGAATTGCTCTAGAGGCTTGGGAAGATACAAATACAGGAGTGATCTCTACAGGACTAGAAACTTGGTGAGATGCAGACACCAACCTACATCTCAAGCTTGAAAAGACAACTCTTTGGGGATCCTTTCTTCTTTGGCATTTGGCCTCGGCAGGTGGCAGAGGTCCAAAATCTTGATGGCTTCTTTGGCTTTAATTCCTCTTCCCTGGGCATATGCAGAGAGAGGGTCCATGTCAGGGGAGTCAGTGGCTTGCACCTGCTGTTGCTGGGGGTTCCTTCAGTAGCTGTTCCTATTGTTAGACCTATGCTTGGAGGCCCAACATCTGGTCTGATGACAGATGAAACATTTCTTGTTCTTGATGTGGTCTGATTGTTCTGTGGGAGAAAGATGGATAGTGTCTACATCACCATAGAGTCTCAGTGGCAGGGAGCGGGAGCAGTGGTAGAGGAGAGATAAGTGGTTCCTCCTTGGCGAAGCTGTTCTGTTTGGATGATGGAGTGGTAGAACTGGGAGGCCTTGTTGAGCCAGCCAGTAGTGGTGTTGGGTTCCTTGTCGACGGCTGTCATCATAGTTGCCAATCTCATTGACATGGCTTGTTTGAGCAAATCCTTGAGTACTGATTTGTCAGTAAGCCTACTCCTCGATGCTTCCAGTTGGAAGGTGCTGTGGAAGGTGTTGAAGTCTCCATAGAAGGGCTTTCTGTCCATTCACATGTTGTGAAGCACCATGCGAGCAGTGTCCCTGAGGTTGGGGGGAACAAAAACTGTGGTGAAGTCCTTTTCGACATCCTTGACTCAGAGCTTGGACGGCAACTGAATCCCGACTAGGTTCCATGAAAACCCATGCTCCTGAGTTGAAGCAGAGCTGAAAAGGTTAGTCATCAGGCTGGGATGCCAGTGTGTGCACCATCAGAGGTCACTGGTCATCATCAGAGCGTTGTCATTGCCATCTTGCTATGCCCCCCAGATGCACGGATTGAAGTTCGTCCCAAGAATCCAGCTCAAAAGCAAAGAAAGGCAAAGAGAAGGCCATTGAGGGCTCCACAGATGCCTCTGGCACTGATGATAGCCACTCAGGTGGTGGCAAGCCTGGACAGTCCACCCACTGGAGTGTTGAGGACAAGAGATTCCTTCTCGATTTTGTTCAGGTGAGAAAGATGGATATGGCCAATGGATTCACTTTCAAGCCACAATACTGGAATGATCTGGCCATCCAGTTCTCTGAGCCTTCCCATGGGAAGAAGAAGATGGCAGCAACTTGCAAGGAAAAGTGGAAAAGAGTGAGAAATTGTTGTATTTTTTTTGGTTATCCAGTGGTTTGATCATATTTTAGATTAAGAGAAATTTCAAGGTTGTTGATAAGATCACAAATACATCAGGTCTTGCATACTCCCTGGAGAAGGGAGTGAACATCAAAGCAGAAAGTCTGCAAGTTTGGGAAGATATTGTAAAGGTAATGATCTCTATCCATTGCTCCTTATCTGCTAATAGCATTGCACATAGTCTATGAAAGGAATGTCAAGGTTTAAGACCAAGGGATGGGTCCACTACGACCAAATGCTTTCTCTTGTGAAGTCGAAAGGAAAAGGGAAGTTCAGGACTGTGGGCCCTCCAGTTGTTCAAGCTGTTCCACCATCTTTCACACCATACAATATCACGATGGCAGAACCAACCAGCGACCCACTCACTCATCCACTGCGATCTCCTGCATCTGATCATCCGAGGTTGTCTGTGTTTCCTCCTCCACCATCCTCACTGGCCTTTGCATCAGCTTTCTCCACTTTTCTACCACCTTCGGTTCCCTCTTCATACATTGGTTTGACTTCTCCAAGTTCAATCAATCCATCATCAAGTATCTCTGCCCGATTAGAAGGAGCTGGAGGTACCAAGTGCAAGGCCACCGATGATGACGACTTGTCAATGGTGTCAGCAGGGAGATCAGTGGTAAGCACAAAGTCTCGTGCATCCTCTAGTCGCAAATGACAGGTAGAAGAGAAGTCCAATAATACCAATATCCTTGGTGAGCTGCAGCAAGATATGAGTACACTTCAGGGTCAGCACCAGAACAACATGGAGTCCTTGGAGCAGATACATAATACAAACACATCAAGATCAGAGGTGACAGCTCAGCTCACAGCCACTCAGGCTGAGAAGATAGCTGAGAAGATGACCAAAGCATGCAAGATACTTCTGTTACGCGGGTGCGGAACAAAGACTTCACTCGGGATCCTTTCGTACTCATAGTGTCGGCGACGACTAGGAGCAGAGTATTGCCTATCGCTCGTAAGAGAGAAGGCGTCAACAAAGAGACAGAAAACTGGAAGGGCTTAGCGCAGGAGATTAGTCGAGCGACCTTCTTCAGGAGCGAAGACTTTGCAAGGCAGAATTGCGTAGAATTAGCTGAGGAGCTATTCTACTACATCGGCGGGTATTTATACTAAGAGGTACAAATAGAAACAAATAGTCCAAGAAGGAAATCAATGAGACGCGTCGCGTCGCGTGTATCGTAAAAGGAAATCAACAAAGGACGCGTAAAAGGAAACGTACGCGTAAAAGGAAATGCGGAGTCCCGTGTTCAAGAAAGGAAAGCGGAGAGCCGCTAGATATAAGTAGAAGTGGAGAGCCGCTCGATATAAGAGGAATATGAAATAAAGGGACTTTCCGGTAGAAGTGAGTCAGAAGTCCGGGGGCATCCGTAAACGTGGGAAACGGCGGTGTTCCCGTGCGAAGTCTGAAGGGACGACTAGAAGTCGTGATAGACAGGGTCCAGTTGGCCGCTGTCGACGATCTCCCAAAGGAGGTCTCTATACGCCGTGGAAGAAAGGTCAAACCAAGTGCGATCATAGTTATGAGTAGGAAAGAAAAACGTATCCGGGTCCGTAGGCTCTTCACCAGAGAGCTGTCTCCAAATGATTTCGACGTCTCGTTCCCAAGTATCTTCGAAATCCGTAACAGATGCTCTTCCTCCAAGATTTTGACATCCTCTACGACACCCACCCTGGTTCCTATATGGGGCCGGCCGACACCCTCTCCCAGAAGGACTTTGTCAACACTTCGGAGGACAATCAAGATGTCACCCTGCTTGATCCTGAGCATTTCATCAATGCCATAGATGCAGACCTCGCCAACAAGATTGCCGACTCTTCTACCGACGACCCTATTGTTCAGAAAGCGCTGCTCGCACTACAGAACGGTAGTTCACTCTTTCCCCGCACCTCCCCAAAGGACTGGGAATTTCATGATGGCTCGCTTTTCTTCCAGGGTCGCCTCTATATCCCTGATGGCGCACGCAAGGAACTTGTCACCTCCATCCACAACTTGCCTGCAGCAGGACATCCAGGCTACTTCCGCCTGCTCCACCTTCTCCGTCGTGACTATTGGTGGCCTGGTATGGCTACCTTCGCCTGGAAGTTCATCTCTGGCTGTGCCACCTGCCAAGCAAACAAGGTCATTACCCACCCGACAACTCCGCCCCTATCCCCTATTCTGTCCAAGGTGACCCAACCCTTCCAACAAATTTCCGTGGATCTCATCACTGATCTTCCCCCATCAGCTGGCCATGATTCTATTATGGTCGTGGTCGACCATGGTCTTATGAAGGGGGTAATTTACATCCCTTGTTCCAAAACCATCACCGCCGAAGGGGTCACTTCCCTATTTTTCTCTCAGGTTTTCCCTCGATTTGGCCTTCATGACAAGTGAAACGAGACGAAACGTCGAAGGTTGAACCTCAAACCTCAAAGGCGAAGTCTTCCCCTATGACGGGGTATCTGCGAATGTCCTGTGACGCGAAGTCAACAGGGGAAACCTGGACACGTAGTCCAAGGTCGTGGAGGACTCGAAGTCTCTCCGGAAACGATCGAGGGTAAAAAGAAGAGCGCCGTTTATCCTCCGGCTATGAGTGTAAATGAATAAAGAGTTTCCCAGTAGCCCCTCAGAATTCCTAAGGGGGTCTCGCCTAGAAAATACTATCCTGGGGAATAATATTCAAATAGCAAAGACTGAGGAAACCAGTCTACATGATGCCTACTTATATAGTGTCTGGCGATACTGAGTATGTAATTGTCCAGTCTGGGAAGTGTCCAATGAGAAATCAAGAAAAGAGAATCGTACCACATCGGCCGTATCAACGGACCGGTATCCTATCTGCGAGTTATCCGCCATTCGCTGGACGGGGATCAAAGAGAAGAGAAGAAACGGAAATGAAAAGAAGAGGTGAAACACATGTCCATGGAGATATAAGATCCCCGAATCTTGTGAGAATGTTAATAAGTCCAAAAAGGGTTATTCCCAAAGAGAAAGCCACCGGGAAGAAGTCTGAAGGATCAACCGATGGCTAATCGGCAAGTGCCGCAAAGTGGTCACATGCAACAGATCACGTGACGAAGGAAATTATACTGTTGTAGGAGCGTACCAAAAGATAAACATCAGGTGATGTCAAGTCACGTGATCTTCGAAGTACAGGTAGGTCATCAGGGAAATTTTAAGGGAATGATAATCAATGATAATTGTAGATAATGGATTATATGGAATTATAATCCATTATATACCCCCCTTTGAGGATTATATAGGATTATAATCTCTTCAAAATTTCCCTGATGGTGGCGTTCTTCAATCGGATTGCCGCAAGAAGGGGTTTTCTAAGTAAAAGTTTTGAAAAGTGTCAGTGAAATAATAGCGTCTTTCAGGAATAAAATATAGGGTTCGTAACAACAAGCTCATCTCTGATCATGGCCCTCAATTTGCTTCCGCTTTCGCTAGGGAACTGGCCCGCCTTCTGGATTACGACCTTGCCCTCTCTACTGCCTATCATCCTCAAACCGACGGGGAGACTGAACGAGTCAATCAAGAGCTCAAGACATATCTTCGGATCTTTTGTGAAGGAAAACCCGCCACATGGGTTTCTCTCCTTCCTATGGCTGAATTCTCCCACAACTCCAACATCCACTCTGTCACCAACCAATCCCCATTTTCCCTCATGTACGGCTATGAACCCCATGCATACCCTTCGCTCTCACGAACCACGTTCGTCCCCGCCGCCGAACAACACCTTTCCAAACTTGATGAGGCTAGAACGGAAGCCCTTGCTGCTCATCAGAAGGCACAGGACAATATGAAATCCCGCATTACCACCAAGTTTACCCCTTGGAAAGTCGGTCAGAAGGTTTGGCTCGACAACAAGAATCTAAAACTTGGCCACCCCTCCCGAAAACTCTCTCCTCGCTGCAAAGGACCCTTCGAAATCACCCAAGTAATATCCCCCGTTTCCTATCAACTCAAGCTTCCCCCTACCTGGAAGATACACGATGTATTCCACGCTTCCATTCTCTCCCCCTATCAGGAAACCGATGAACATGGCCCCTCCTTCTCACGCCCACCACTGGATCTTATCGGATCAGAAGAGGAATACGAAGTTGAAGCTATCATGGGACATCGGGGTTCTGCCCGGAATCCACAGTTCCTTATCAAATGGAAAGGCTATCCATCTTCTGACAATACGTGGGAACCGCCATCCAATTTGGTACACGCCAAGACTCTCCTCAACCTATATAAAGCCTCTCGCCCCAAGGCCTTCCCCTCGTTCTGCCCCCCTCCTACATGATCGAAATCACCTTCTCCCTAGTCGTCTTCCTCATCTTCTCTGCCCTCACACTCTTCTTTTTCTACTCCATCTTCACCATCGCCCTCAAGCTCCAATATTCCCGCAATGCCCTCTTCTTCGTCTTCCACGCTACCCCCAACGGAATCTCTGTCAGAATCGTCTCCCCCCATGATGTCACCACCCCTGTCCTCCGCTATTCCACTGGCATGACCTACTCTGACTGGATGGCTGAGGCGGACGGCTGGAACGATTCTTGAGTCCTTCCACTCCCGCTCTTCTACATCTCACGTTTCTTTATCCCCTTCCCAGTCTATGCTCCCTTCCCCCTCTAATTCCATGGCATACCTGGACATCCCCCTCGACGCCCTCCTATCCACTTTGGACCCCATTCCCCTTTTTCTAGATAGATTACCATGTTTTCATCGAAACGTCTTCTATGCCGCGATCATTGCGTCTCCACCACTCGTGCTCCCAATCACGAACCTTCCCTTATCCCCTCTCTCGATGGTCATCCCCCTCCTCATCCAGGTGTTCCGTAACTCCATCCTCTCGTCCGAGATTCAACAACGATCTCCGATCCAACTCAGAGAATCATGGGCGGCGGCCCTCTCCTATTCCCTTCAGGGTACCAGAGGGATTATACTCGATGCCCTTGACCACGTTGGGTTCGGAAATCTCATCCATACCCTTCCCCCCAACAACGTTCAACCCCTCCTTCGAACCACCCTCATCAGTCTCTCCCCTCTCCAACGACGGGACTATATCTCATCCACAGAGCTCCCTTCAAACCACCCTTTGGGACGAACTACGCATCTCTACCCCATTACCCGAGCTCCTCTACCCGCCCCCGTCCCTACCTACCCCATCCAACCTGATGAGTTGGACAATACTTCCTTACCCTCTCATGATGCTGCCCCTCCCCCATATTCTACCGACAGTGAATCTCTTCCCCAACGACCCACGCCTGCCCCAAATGCATCCCATCTGGGACCTCCTGGACCCGGAACACGTATTCAGCCACCCTCTCTGGTTGTCGAGCTCGACCTTGACGAGGTTAGACAATTTCTCACAACCCTCGCTGAACTTACGGAGCCGGTCTCCTCCCCTGCCCCCTCCATCCCGCTCCCCGTCCCCCCTCCTGTCCATCGACGAGTTCCTTGCCTCCGTACTTGCTATCATTGCGGATCTTCTGGACACCTCCAGTCTGGATGTCCCCATTACCGATGCACCCACTGCCTTCAATCCTCCCCAGGACACCTCTCCTGGAATTGCCCTGTTGACAGACAGCGACACCCCCACCGGACCTGACGATTTATTGATGATGATGCTCAGCCAGACTTCGACGACCAGCACATCTGATGATAATGATTCAGTGAATCATTCTTCCGACGGAGGAGCTAATGTTACGGATTTCGAAGATACCTGGGAACGAGACGTCGAAATCATTTGGAGACAACTCTCTGGTGAAGACGATGTGGACATGGATACGTTTTTCTTTCCTACTCATTCTTATGATCGATACTGGTTTGACCTTTCTTCCACGGCGTATAGAGACCTCACTTGGGAGATCATCGATAGTGGTCAATATGACCCACTTTATCATGACTTCTAGGTTATCTTCAGACTTCGCACGGGAACACCGCCATTTCCCACATTTATGGATGCCCCCGGACTTCTGACTCGCTTCTACCGGGAAGTCCCATTTATCTCTTTCCTCTTTTACTTAGCAGCTTTCCGCTTCTCCTTTTGGACACGGGACTCCGATTCCTTTCTTGGATATGGGACTCCGCATTTCCTTTTATGCGTATGTTTCCTTTTACGCGTCGTTTGTTGATTTCCTTTTACAATACACGCGACACAACGCGTCTTGTTGATTTCATTTCCGGACTATTTTCCTCTATTTGTACTTCGTAGTATAAATACCCGCCACTGTAGTAGAATAGCTCTTCAGCTAATTCTACGCACTTCTGCCTGCAAAGTCTTCGCTCCTGAAGAAGGTCGCTCGACTTACCTCCTGCACTAAGCCCTTCCAGTTCTCTGTCTCTCTTTGCTTACGGGCTTCTCTCTTATGAGCGATAGCCATATACTCTGCTCCTAGTCGTCGCTGACACTACAAGTATGAAAGGATCTCGAGTGAAGTCTTTGTTTCGCACCCGTGTAACAATTGGTGTCAAGAGTAAAAAGGAAAGAGCACCTGTTTATCCTCTGGCCTAAGAGTGTAAATGAATAAAGAGTTTCCAAGTAACCCCTCAGAATATCCTAAGGGGGTCTTGCCTAGAAGAAAGTACCCTGGGGAGTAAATTCCAAATAGCTAAGACTGGGGTTACCAGTCGAAGCATCTCTACCTAAATACAAGTCTGGCAGAGTGCACGGACCATCTATCATAAAAGGGAAAATACTAAATATGGCAAGTTGCCCTTCAGTGTAAGACCTGGTAATCCATGTATAGTAATGTCTGTCCAATAGAACTGTATCATGAGTAAAAGGAGATGAGTAAAACGCACAGCTCTCTATGGCTCGTGCCTTCCGATACAATCACGATCAGGTAACTGCGTAAGACGGATGACGAGAAAGATAAGAAAGTCAATAAGTCCAAAAAAGGGTTATTCCCAAGGAGATGGCCACTGGGAATACATAAGTCTGAAGTCTTGACTGATGGCCTAATTGGCAAGTGCTGCAGGTGGTCACGTGCAACAGATCACATGATGAAAGAAGTTATACTGTTGTAGGTGTTATGGATTTCGAAGATACCTGGGAACGTGATGTCGAAATCATTTGGAGACAGCTCTCTGGTGACGAGCCCACGGACATGGATACGTTTTTCTTTCCAACTCATTCTTATGATCGCTATTGGTTTGATCTTTCTTCCACGGCGTATAGAGACCTCACTTGGGAGATCATCGACAGTGGTCAATACGACCCTCTGTACCATGACTTCTAGGTTATCTTCAGACTTCACATGGGAACACTGCCGTTTCCCACGTTTACGGATGCCCCCGGACTTCTGACTCACTTCTACCGGGAAGTCCCTTTTATCTCTTTCCTCTTTTACTTAGCGGCTCTCCACCTTCCCTTCTTGGACATGGGACTCCACTTTCCTTTGTTGGACGCAGGACTCCACATTTCCTTTTATGCGTACGTTTCCTTTTACACGTCCTTTGTTGATTCCCTTTTTCGATACACGCGACGCGACATGTCTTGTTGATTTCCTTTCTGGACTATTTTCCTTTATTTGTACTTCATAGTATAAATACCCGCCGCTGTAGTAGAATAGCTCTTCAGCTAATTCTATGCACTTCTGCCTGCAAAGTCTTCGCTCCTGAAGAAGGTTGCTCGACTTGCTCCTGCGCTAAGCCCTTCCAGTCTCTCTATCGTTTATTGACGCCTTCTCTCTTACGAGTGACAGGCAATACTCTGCTCCTAGTTGTCGACGACACTACGAGTATGAAAGGATCTCGAGTGAAGTCTTTGTTCCGCACCCACGTAACAAAAGAATTAGCTCGTCCCTTGATCCCTGCTACTATGCACGGGATCTGCCCAACTTCACGCCACGTATCGTTCTCCTGCTTCGGAGGACTCTTCTGATGACGAACGACCTGCTGCTTCCCCCTATTCAAACCCATACCAATCTGCACGTCCCTCTGGAACTTCCACCTCGCACTCTGCCACCCAACCTAGACGACGAGTAGCCGGATCCTCTCAAGTCCCCTCCCCTGATACTCGACGAGGACCACTTCTGAACGTTACTCCCGGATACTCCCCTATTCCCTCCCCTCTAGGCTCTGCCTCTGTCCTTTCCCCTCTCCAGTTCCAATCAACTCTCCCGTCCTCCCAGCACACTCTGACCACCCGTTCTCCCTCTCCTGCCCCTAGCTCTAGCAGCATGTCCAACCCTGCCCAAGACAAACTCAAGGCGGCTTGCCCGGAACCCTTCTCCGGCAAGAGTGAAGATGCCTCCCACTGGCTGTTGGCTATGAAAGCCTATTTCGCCATCAATACCTCCAAGTATGACGACAAGAAGATCTTGATCACCCTCCTGAACTGAATGAACCAGGGAAGAGGGGCAACCTTTTCCAAATCCTGGCTCACGAAGGTTATGTCCACCCCTGTTGCCTCCTGGACCAATGCCCTTACTGAAATGGAGAAGGACTTCTGCACCGTCTTTATACCCCCTGTCCTCAAAGACACCGTGCGTATGACTCTCCACAACATCTGTATGGAAGGGAAACCTTTCAATGGCGACTTCGATGCTTTCTGCAGCGCATTCCAGCTCAAAGCCTCCAGGAGCGACATCTCTGATCAAGCCATACTCAAGGATCTTCTTCGTCGCACGGTCTCGAAACAGATTGCCACCATGATGACAGCCTTAGAGAAGGAACCCATGACCGTGAATGACTGGCTGGACAAGGCCTCTCATTTCTACCACGCTATCGTTCGAAACAACTTACTCCGGTGAGGAGGAACCTCTTACATTGGATCGACCCCGTCTGCACCTCGATACCGCAACCCCATGGCTATGGATGTCAACTATGTCTCCCTGACCCCCGAGGAGAGATCGGACCACATCAAGAAGAGGAAGTGTTTCATTTGCCACCGAGTCGGCTGCTTCGCCGGCAAGCATCATAACGGGAAGAATCGCGTTTCTATCCCACAGAAGATTAGGATTGCCGAAGAAGACTCTCCTATCGACCCCATCGCCGCCTATGCAAAAGGCAAAGGACTGAAGGCCAATCAAGTGATTTCCCTTCTGGAATTGTTTTCTAGCGACACTCAACAGACTATTATGGCCGAACCGGACCACGAAGTCAAAGAAGATGAGGTGGATTTTCAGCATTGAGGAGTAGAGCGACGTCTGCTACCTCAAGGACAAGGACTCCTGTAACTATAGCTCCCGTTTTTGTATCCTCTCCTGCAGACAGGGCAATACACGTCCCCATATCCCTTTATGCAGGAAGGACAGGAGAAATCGTCGCCACCACCGCCCTCATTGACTCTGGAGCCACCGGATCATTTATCAACCGAGACTTCGCTGTATGGAATCGGATTCCCCTCGTCCAACTCGCCGAACCTATCGGAGCCAAGAACGTAGATGGAACGAAGAACAAAGCCGGAGAAATCCACCACAAGGTATTCATCACCCTACGCTATGCTGACACAGAACACCAACAGGAACTTATGGTGATCAACTGTGGATCCCAAAATGTCATTCTGGGAATGCCATGGCTAACGAAGGTGAATCCACGGATCGACTGGACCAACAGGACCATCGAATTCGACCATGGACAGAAAGTTCGCCGACACGACGACCCTTTGAGGGAAGCGCAAGCCTACCTCGTCCGCTTCATTGATAAGAACCCAGACCACGAAACCAAGAACAACCACGACGCCTGGCAGTGAGCCATCAAAAGGTGAATTATTCGAAAAGCAAGGGAGGCCAAACTCATTCCAGAGGTTATTCGGAAGGTCACCCTATCAACCACTATCGCTGTTATGATTTCATCATCCTTCATTGAACTTTTTACTGTTAACGAACCTTGTCGCTAGACTCTGTCCTCGAAGACCAGTCCCAACCTGTAATTCAGGTCACGTGACTCATTCACACGATCACGTGACGTTCCCCTTTTGGTACGCTCCTATGTCAGTATAAACTTCATTCAGTCATGTGATCTGACACACGTGACCACTCTGGCACTTGCCGATTGGCCGATAGCTTATCTTCTGCTCTTCTTTCGCTATTGGCTATCCCTTATCCTTTATCTTTACTCAGACGATATGACTCAAGATACACGATCCTCGCATCGTACGATTCTCTTTCCCTTTTATCATTGGACGATATGATACGCACAGCATGGTCCGTGCATGATACTTAGAACTATATAAACCCCATGTACATTACAACTATTCCCTTAGTTCTATCTACTTGATTCTACTTCCCAGGGTAGGATTTAAGGATAACTCCTAGCCTCACTGGGATTACTCTTCACCTCAACATTCCGCCCCTTCACCTCTTCCAAGAATCACTTCTCGCCACGTTCCTTGCCGGGAAAAACCCGGTGCTCTTTCTCTTCTCTCTTCTTCTGGTTGTTTAAGTGCTACTTCATATCAATCGCAGCGCAGAAAAAGGCCCCGCAGGTAGCATTGCCTGATGTTTTTAAAGACTTCAAGAAGGTATTCGACGAACCCGATGACGGATTTATCCCTCCATCTTGAGACTTCGACCATGCCATCGAACTCAAGGACTTGTTCATTCCAAGGAAAGCCAAACTGTACTCCCTCAATCCTGCCGAGACCACCGCTTGCAAGGAGTTTATCGACGAACGTTTGAACAAGGGGACCATCCGCCCGTCCAAATCCCCTCAAGCCGCTCCTTTCTTTTTCGTTGCCAAGAAGGACGGAAAGCTCTGACCCTGCCAGGATTACTGTTACCTTAACGAACATACCGTCAAGAACGCCTACCCCCTCCCACTCATCCCGGACCTTATGGACAAGCTCCATGGATCCAATATCTTCACCAAGATGGACGTTCGATGGGGATTCAATAACATTCGCATCAAGGATGGCGACCAATGGAAGGCTGCGTTCATCACCCCATTTGGCCTCTTTGAACCCCTCATTATGTTCTTTGGAATGTGTAATGGACCCCTGACTTTCCAGGCGTTCATGGACCATTACTTTGGCGACATGATGGCCGAGGGATGGCTTATCATCTATATGGACGACCTCTTGATCCACACCAAGGACGACCAGGATCTTCATGACGAATGTACTCGCTGAGTTCTCGAACGAATGACCGAACTCCATTTGCACCTCAAACTAGAGAAATGCTCTTTCTCTCAGAAATCTGTTGATTTTCTAGGAATGATTATCGCCGAGGGCGAGATCCGCATGGACCCCACGAAACTTTCCGCCATCAAATCCTGGGTACCGCCTACTTCCGTAAAAGGAGTGCGCTCCTTCATTGGTTTTTGCAATTTCTATCAAAAATTTATTGCCGACTTTTCTGCCATTGCTGCCCCTCTTATTGCATTAACCCGGAAGTCTGCTGCCTGGGAATGGAAAGACGACCAGCAACGCACCTTCGACGCCCTGAAACAGAAGTTTCTTTCCCTCCCGGTCCTCTCGATGCTGGACCCACAACACCCCTTTACGGTTATGACCGATGCCTCCCTCACCGGCGCAGGAGCTGTCCTTATGCAAAAGGACATCAATGGAGACCTCCACCCGTGCTCCTATTTCTCTTGCACATTCTCCCCGACTGAGCACACCTACGACATCTACGATCGGGAACTGCTCGCGGTTATCAAGGCCCTCGAGGAATGGCACCAATACCTCAGCGGTACTCCTCACCCCGTTACCATCATTACCGACCACAAGAACCTCGCTTATTTTAAGCAACCCTGCAAGCTCACCCATCGTCATGCCCGCTGGATGCTCTTCCTCCAGGACTTCGACATCCTTTATGACACCCGCCCTGGATCCTTTATGGGTCCTGCCGATGCTCTTTCCCGAAAAGACTTCATCAATACCTCTGAAGATAACCAGGATGTCACCTTGCTGGATCCCGAACATTTCATCAACACCATCGACACAGACCTTGCCAACAAGATTGCCGAATCCTCCGATGCCGACCCCCTTGTCCAGGAAGCGCTGCTCAAGCTACAACATGGAAGTTCTCTCTTCCCCCATGCTTCCCCTAAAGATTGGGAATTCCACGACGGATCCCTTTTCTTCCAAGGCTGCCTTTACATCCCTGACGCTGCTCGGAAAGAGCTCATCACTTCTATCCACGACTCGCCTGCGGCTGGTCACCCTGGCTATTTCCGACTACTTCACCTTCTCCACCAAGATTATTGGTGGCCCAGAATGGCTACTTTCACACGGAAATTCATCGCCGGTTGCGCCACCTGCCAGGCCAACAAGGTTATCACCCACCTGACAACTCCGCCCCTATCTCCTATCCCATCGAAAGCGACCTGCCCGTTCCAACAAATTTCTGTGGATCTCATCACTGATCTCCCCCCGTCCGCCGGTCATGATTCTATTATGGTCGTGGTCGACCATGGTCTTACAAAGGGGGTAATTTACATTCCTTGTTCGAAAACAATTTCTGCCAAAGGGGTTGCATCCCTATTTTTCTCACAGGTTTTCCCTCATTTTGGTCTCCATGATAAGCTTATCTCCGACTGTGGCCCTCAATTTGCTTCCGCTTTCGCTAGAGAGCTTGCTCGACTCCTAAATTACGACCTCGCCCTATCCACCGCTTATCATCCACAAACCGACGGAGAAACCGAACGACTCAACCAGGAGCTCGAAACCTACCTTCGGATCTTCTGTGAAGGAAAACCCTCTACCTGGGCTTCTCTCCTTCCGATGGCCGAATTCTCCCACAACTCCAACGTCCACTCTGTCACCAACCAATCCCCATTTTCCCTCATGTACGGCTATGAGCCTCGTGCATACCCTTCGCTCTCACGGACTACGTTTGTCCCCACTGCCGAACAACGCCTCTCCAAACTCGATGAGGCTAGAACGGAAGCCCTTGCTGCCCATCAGAAGGCACAGGACAATATGAAATCTCGCATTACCACCAAGTTTACTCCTTGGAAAGTCGGTCAGAAGGTCTGGCTCGACAACAAGAACCTAAAGCTTGGCTACCACTCCCGAAAACTCTCCCCTCGACGAGAGGGACCCTTTGAAATCACCCAAGTACTTTCCCCTGTCTCCTACCGACTCAAACTCCCTCCCACCTGGAAGATACACAATGTCTTCCATGCTTCCATCCTCTCCCCTTATCGGGAAACCGATGAACACGGCCCTTCCTTCTCATGCCTGCCACTGGATCTTCTCGGATCAGAAGAAGAATACGAAGTCGAAGCTATCGTGGGACATCGGGGTTCCACTCGGAATCTGCAGTTCCATATCAAATGGAAAGGCTATCCATCCTCCAACAATACTTGGTACATGCCAAGACTCTCCTCAACCTATATAAAGCCTCTCGTCCCAAGGCTTTTCCCTCGTTCCGCTCCCCTCCTACATGATCGAAATCATCTTCTCCCTCGTCGTATTTATTGTCTTTTCCGCCCTCACCCTTTTCTTCTTTTATTCCATTTTCGCTATTGCCCTCAAACTTCAATATTCCCACGACGCCCTCTTCTTCGTCGCCCACGTCACTCGCAATGGAATCTCTGTCAGAATTGTCTCCCCACACGACGTCACTACCCCAGTCCTCCGCTACTCCACCGGCACTACCTACTCTGGCTGGACAGCTGAGGCGGACAGTTGGAACGATTCTTGAGTCCTTCCATTCCCATTCTTCTTCTCACATCTCGCTTTCTCCCCACTCGTCTATGCCAGAAACCCCAACCTCCCCTACGGCGTACTTGGAAATTCCCCTCGACGCCTTACTGTCCACTTTGGACCCCATTCCTATTTTTACAGATAGACTTCCACGTTTCCACCGAAACATTTTCTATGCCACGATCATCACCTCACCCCCGCTCGCTCTCCCACTCGCAAACCTTCCCCTATCCTCTCAATCGACCTCCATCATCCCATTCCTCCTCCAGGCGTTCCAAAACTTGATCCTCTCGTCGGAGATCCAACAACGATCCCCAATACAACTCAGAGAATCTTGGGCGGCAGCCCTCTCCTATTCCATACAGGGTACCGGAGGGATTATACTCGATGCCCTTGACCACGTTGGGTTCGGGACCATCATCCATCTCCTTCCCCCCAACAACGTTCAACCCCTCCTTTGCACCACCCTCATCAGTCTCTCCCCTCTCCAACGACGGGACTATATCACATCCTCTGAGCTCCCTTCGAACCACTCTTTGGGACGAACTACGCGTCTCTACCCCACTACCCGAGCTCCTTTACCCGCCCCCGTCCCAACATACCCAATCCGACATAATGAGTTGGACACGGCTTCCCTTTCCTCTCTTCATGCCGCCCCTCCCCCATATTCTCCCAACAGTCAACCTCTTCCCCGACGACCCACACCTGGACCAGATGTGCCCCATTTGGGATCTCTTGGACCCGGAACAGGTGTTCAGCCATCCCCTCCGGTTGTCGAACTCGACCTTCACGAGGTTAGAGAATTTCTCTCAACCCTTGCTGAACTCACGGAACCGGTCTCCTCCCCCTCCGAGTCCCCCATCCTGCTCCCCATCCCCCCTCCTGTCAACCAACGAGTTTCTTGCCTCCGTACTTGCTATCGTTGCGGCTCTTCCGGACACCTCCAACCCGGATGCCCCCACTACTGCTGCACCCACTGTCTCCAGACTTCCCCCGGCCATTTCTCCAGAAATTGCCCCGTTGACAGACAACGACACCCTCGCCGGACCCGACGATTTATTGATGATGATGCTCTCCCAGACTTCGATGATGAGCACATCTGAAGATAATGATTCGGTGAATCATTCTTCCAACGGAGGAGCTAATGTTATACCTGGGAATGTGATGTCGAAATCATCTGGAGACAGCTCTCTGGTGACGAGCCCACGGACATGGATATGTTTTTCTTTCCAACTCATTCTTATGATCGCTATTGGTTTGATCTTTCTTCCATGGCGTATAGAGACCTCACTTGGGAGATCATCGACAGTGGTCAATACGACCCTCTGTACCATGACTTCTAGGTTATCTTCAGACTTCGCACAGGAACACCGCTGTTTCCCACATTTACGGATGCCCCCGGACTTCTGACTCACTTCTACCGGGAAGTCCCTTTTATCTCTTTCCTCTTTTACTTAGTGGCTCTCCGCCTTCCCTTCTTGGACATGGGACTCCACTTTCCTTTGTTGGACACAGGACTCCGCATTTCCTTTTACGCATACGTTTCCTTTTACGTGTCCTTTGTTGATTCCCTTTTTCGATACACGCGACGCGACGTGTCTTGTTGATTTCCTTTCTGGACTATTTTCCTTTATTTGTACTTCATAGTATAAATACCCGCCACTGTAGTAGAATAGCTCTTCAGCTAATTCTACGCACTTCTGCCTGCAAAGTCTTCGCTCCTGAAGAAGGTCGCTCAACTTGCTCCTGCGCTAAGCCCTTCCAGTCTCTCTATCGTTTATTGACGCCTTCTCTCTTACGAGTGACAGGCAATACTCTGCTCCTAGTCGTCGATGACACTACGAGTACGAAAGGATCTCGAGTGAAGTCTTTGTTCTGCACCCGCATAACAGTAGGAGCATACCAAAAGATAGACATCAGGTGACATCAAGTCACATGATTGGCAAAGTACAGGTAGATGGCGTTCTTCAATCAGATTGCCACAAGAAAGGGGAGTCCTAAGTAAAAGTTTGAAAAATAGGTTAGAAATAGTTCGTTCTTCAAAGATAAAGTATAGGGTTCATAACAAATCTAGTGATGTTGCAGGTCCTTTGCAGTCTCAGCAGACTTATATGTTGAGCTAGTTACTGGTACACTAACAAATCTGAATTGTTGATCCCCTTTTAGCTGTGTATAGACATGACTACAATTTCGAGGATGACACTCTGGATATCAATCTAGCTTGTAAGTAAATTGATACCTGATACATTCTGATTTTGATGTTCTCTCAAATGAGGAGTCTGCACAGGATAACAAGAAGGATGACATCAAAGTGGAGTATCACCCTGGTAGTGGCTGTGCTCACCAAGTCCATCAGATCTCAGACTATCAGTAAAACCAGGCTTCTAAGCCTTTTGCTCTATGTCATCAACAACCATGGGAATCATTCCACTCTTGCCTTGATTTTGAGATTGTGGAGCTGATGCTGCATGCTGCATCAAACAAGGATGAGACAAACTGGCTCATTAGTCTCATATACTGTACTGTTGGCAGAAAGGAATCTTTCTCACTTACAAGCCACAAGGAAGTCAAATGAGATATGAAGTGGCACTTCTCATCATTTTATGCCTGTAAGCTGTTGACTATACACACATTGAGTAACTCATATGTGGTAGTTTGAATGTACTATGATATCTGTACTATATCTCAAGGACATGCATCAATTCAGTGTATACTCTCATCTGTTGTGAGACTGGGCAATTGACCTACTGAGGGATCTGCACAGTGGATGACATGCTGTCTTTAATGCCAAGTGGCTCTACAAATATGATGGTAGCACATTTATATGATTTATTGATGAATTATGGGCAGCTGACACATTCTGAAATGCCCAAGTAAGAACCTGTATTTTATCATATCTTGATTTGAGTTGATAGCTTCTATTCACAGTCTAACCTCCCTGATTAGTGTTGCCTCAGCTTGAAGCTGGCATTTTTTATCTCATCTATTTTATTGTCAATTGCTATTGTATCAAGGTCAATGTGTAGCCTTTAGTGGTAGTTATCACTCCTTAAACATTTGTAGAGATTGCTCCAGTAACTCTCGAGTTATGTCATTAAGCTATTCTACAGCTTGAACAAAGCCAACACTAACATAACTCAATTATATACAATATTGTGACCTATTGGCTGAATCAAATTGCAAAATTCTTTTTGCAGGTGGTAGGTATAAACACAGGCTATGATTCATCTAATAACACTTTACATTTTTATGAAGAAATGAATATGCTACATTCAAAAAGCTATGAGAAAGCTGAGAAAAGCCAGAAGCTGAGCTGAGGCAACACTATCCCTGATTCTCAAGGAAAGCCTCTCACATTCATTTTATATTCAGAAAATGGCAATGAGCTTGGTGGCAGTCATATTGTTTGGTGGCTCCCAATTGTTTATTTCTCTGTGATCCTGTGTGATGGTTGGCACTGGCTCATCTGACAGATGAAGGAGATACAAGAAGACAAACATAAACCTGGGTTTGTCAATTTCAAGAATGTGGTCAGGCATTCTGCATTGCATTCCTGGTATTCTTGGAATCTCTGATTGTTCATTTGAAAACTGGTGTTTGGTTCAGAGGCTTAGATGACATCCTCCAGCTCCTGTTCCACATCATTCTGATCCTATCTAGTGATTACAAGGAACAGCATGTTTATTTCACATTTCAGTTTTCACACCTGTACCCTTTGTATCTTATAGGTGCATTATGGCCCACATCCCTGGCTTGTGAAGCAAATTTCCATGCCTGGTTTGCCTTGTTTCAAAGGACTGCCTGTTGAGATACAAGACTTACGAGTCTAGATAGTTAGTAATACGATAGTAATACGACATGCGCGTCGGACTACATAGGATAGAATTTTTCTCACGCATACCTCAGTCGTGTTTGACCATGACGACTGAGGTGAGCAGTCCCGCATTCTACGTTACAGCGTATACTCACTCGTAAATAGTCTTTCCTTCGTACAGGTAATTACCAATACAGTTGCGTTTGACCACGACGACTGAGTCTTTCCTTCGTACAGACGCATCTCACCTTAAGAGGTTATGAGCACCCTTGCCGCCTCCTCGACCGCTCCGACGATCTCGTCGTCCGGAATTTATGCCGTACCCAAACTGAATGACCAGAATTGGGTAGAGTACAAGAAGAGGACCATTTTGTCACTCACCACCCATGGTCTCAGCCACCACCTTAATGGCACCGTGAAGGCACCACACTTACTATCGACAAGGACATGAGCAAAACTTACCTCCCCGATGGCAAGACAGTCGCAACTCCGGAACAGATTGAGGCCCACAATGACCTCTCTGACCAGTTCGCTCAGCAAGAAGCCCTTGCGATGCAACAAATTGTCGCAACCATACCGTCGACTGTCATGATCCAGATCCAGTCCCACGTTACCCTATCGGAGATGTGGAAAGCGCTATGCGATATTTACAAGTCAAAAAGTGATATGGTGCAGGTCGATGTACGCACGCGCCTCCAGAATATGAGGTGCAGCAAGAAGGATGATATCAAGAAGCATTTGTTGAATATGATGACACTACAGGAACAGCTCGCTGGCATGGCAGCGCCCATTGATGACTGTGACTTTAACACCATGATACTCTCATCCATTCCTGAATCGTACCGCCCCATTATTCGTGCTACCACCGCTGCGCTACGTGCTACCAGTACTGTCATCCTCCCTAGCACTCTGATGTCGATCATAAACCAAGAAGCTGATCACCGTCAGATTGACAAAGGCCACAGTGCCATGTCAACTGATGACTCAGCGCTCGCAACCGACGCATCCCACAAACGACGGAGACATAAAAAGAAGTCAGACAAGCACTGCACGAACTGCGACCGAGACGGTCACACCGCGGATGAATGCTATCGCAAAGGTGGAGGAAAGGAAGGTCAAGGCCCTCATCAGAAGAAGTTGCAATCAGCCAATAACGCTACGACTACGGCCAACACCAATTATGCCTTTCTCACGTCCTGCCTCAGCCTCAAAGCCAACGCACTCCGTGTACCACCCGAGAGACGTTGCACTATAGTTGACTCTGGCACATCCACTCATTTTTGTCCCGATCATTCTAAATTCAAGACGTTCTCTGAGATATCTCTCAAGACCATCAATGTCGCTGACGGCCGTACCATCACTGCAATGGGTCGTGGAAATGTTACCCTCGAACTCCCGCTCGGTACTAAACGCACATCTGTCACTTTACTCAACGCACTATACGTACCTGACCTCGCCTTCACTCTTATATCCACGTCCTGCACAGTCAACGCCGGGATGTCTATTACGATGGAGAAAGGATTGTGCGAGATATGGTCACCGGAGCCTAAGAAACTCATCGCCAGGATACCAGAAGTAGACGGATTATACCAGATAATGGACAAAGACTACGCTGCTACCATTTCGGCGCGCATGCGAAAGATGAAGATGTCTCTAGTCCAATTACACGAATGGATGGGTCACATATCCTTTGCTGCCACCTGTACTCTACTTTCAAAAGGGATGATCAAAGGGATTGAAATCACGTCGCAACCTGAGAACGACTTCTGCGAGACTTGCGTCAAAGCGAAAATCACCTGCCTCCCATTTCCCACTGAGTCCCACACTCGTGCTACGAAATATGGAGAACGGATCCACACCGATGTATGGGGTCCAGCCCAGGTTGAATCGAATGGAGGAAAATGGTACTACATATCATTCACCAACGATTACTCTCGTGAGACCACCGTCGTATTTCTTCGCAAGAAGAGCGGCGCATTCCAGGCCATTACGAACCATATTGCGTATCTACAGACTCAGCACGACGGAATCCAGATCAAGGCCATTTGGTCTGATCGAGGTGGAGAGTACCTTAGTACTGATGCCAAGAATTACTTCGAGAATCAAGGCATTCGTCAGGAACTCATGATGCATGACTCTCCACAGCAAAATGGAGTCACGGAACGCTTAAATCGGACTCTTGTAGAGCACGCACGCACTATGCTCACTGGTGCAGAACTCCCGAAAAATCTTTGGGTGGAAGCTATCAGCCATTCTACCTATCTTAAGAATCGATCTCCGATGAGTGTTACGTGGGTGCAGAACAAAGACTTCACTCGAGATCCTTTCGTACTCATAGTGTTGTTGACGACTAGGAGCAGAGTATTGCCTGTCGCTCGTAAGAGAGAAGGCGTCAGCAAAGAGAGAGAAAGCTGGAAGGGCTTAGCGCAGGAGCAAGTCGAGCGACCTTCTTCAGGAGCAAAGACTTTGCAGGCAGAAGTGCGTAGAATTAGCTGGAGAGCTATCCTACTACAGCGGCGGGTATTTATACTACGAGGTACAAATAAAGGAAAATAAATGATAAAGGAAATCAACAAGACACATCGCGTCGCGTGTATCATAAAAGGGAATCAACAGAGGACGCGTAAAAGGAAATGTGGAGTCCCGTGTCCAAGAAAGGAATTGGAGAGCCATGTCCAAATGAGGAAGCAGAGAGCCGCTAAGTAAAAAGGGGGAAAAGGAATAAATGGGACTTCCTGGTAGAAACGAGTCAGAAGTCCGGGGGCATCCGTAAACGTGGGAAACGGCAGTGTTCCTGTGCGAAGTCTGAAGAATGACCTAGAAATCCTAGAAGAGTGGGTCGTATTGACCACTACCGATGATCTCCCAAGTGAGGTCTCTATACGCCATGGAAGAAAGGTCAAACCAATAGCGATCATAAGAATGAGTAGGAAGGAAAAATGTATCCGGATCTATATCATCTTCACCAGAGAGCTGTCTCCAGATGATTTTGACATCGCGTTCCCAAGTATCTTCGAAATCCGTAACATTAGCTCCGCCGTTGGAAGACTGATTCACTGAATCATTATCTTCAGATGCGCTCGTCGTCGAAGTCTGGGAGAGCATCATCATCAATAAATTGTCGGGTCCGTCAGGGGTGTCATTGCCTGTCAACGGGGCAATTTCAGGAGAAATGGCCAGGGGAGGTCCGGAAACAGTGGGTGCATCAGTAGAGGGGGCATCCAGGCTGGAGATGTCTGGTAGACCTGCAACGATAGCAAGAACGGAGGCGAGGAACTCGTCGGTTGACGGGAGGGGGGACGGAGCGGGACGGGAGGGGGGACGGGGAGCGGGACGGGGGACTTGTTAAGGTCGAGTTCGACAACCGGAGGGGATGGCTGAAAATCTGTTCCGGGTCCAGTAGGTTCCAGATGGGGCACATCTGGTGCAGGCGTGGGTCGTTGGGGAAGAGTTGGATGGTCGGGAGAATATGGGGGAGGGGCGGCATGAGAAGGGGGTAAGGAAGCTGTGTCCAGCTCATCAGGTCAGAGTGGATAGGTTGGGACGGGGGCGGGTAGAGGAGCTCTGGCAACGGGGTAGAGACGCGTAGTTCGTCCCAAAGAGTGGTTCGAAGGGAGCTCAGAGGCTGTGATATAGTCCCGTCGTTGGAGAGGAGAGAGACTGATGAGGGTGGTGCGGAGGAGGGATTGGACATGGTTGGGAGGAAGGAGGTGGATGATGGTTCCGAACCCAACGTGATCAAGGGCATCGAGTATAATCCCTCTGGTACCCTGTATGGAATAGGCGAGGGCTGCTGCCCAAGATTCTCCGAGTTGGATGGGGGATCGTTGTTGGATCTCCGATGAGAGGATAGAGTTTTGGAACACCTGGAGTAGGAACGGGATGACGGTCGCATGGCCGGATAGGGGAAGGTCCATGATTGGGAGTGCGAGTGGTGGTGACATGATGATCATGGCATAGAAGACGTTTCGATGGAAATGAGGAAGTCTGTCTAGAAAAATAGGGACAGGGTCCAAGGTAGAGAGTAAGGCATCGAGGGGAATGTCCAAGTACGCTGGCGGGTTTTCTGTCATAGAAGGAGGAGGGGAGAGGGAGATGTGAGAAGAAGATCGGGAATGGAAGGACTCAAGAATCGTTCCAACCGTCCACCTCAGCCGTCCAGCCAGAGTAGGTGGTGCCGGTGGAATAGTGAAGGACTGGGGTGGTGACGTCGTGAGGGGAGATGATTCCGATAGAGATTCCGTTGGGGGTGACGTGGGCGACGAAGAAGAGGGAGTCTCGGGAATATTGGAGTTTGAGGGCGATGGCAAAGATGCAATAGAAAAAGAAGATGGTGAGGGCGGAGAATACGAGAAAGACGACGAGGGGAAAGGTAAGTTCGATCATGTAGGGGGGTGACAAGATGGGGGGAAAACCTTGGGACGGGAGGCTTTATATAGGTCGAGGAGGGTCTTGGCATTTACCAAATTGGATGGCGGTTCCCACATATTATCAGAGGAGGGATAGCCTTTCCATTTGATAAGGAACTGTGGATTCCGTGCGGAACCCCAATGTCCCACGATAGCTTCGACTTCGTATTCTTCTTCTGATCCGAGAAGATCCGGTGGTGGGCGTGAGAAGGAAGGGCCATGTTCATCGGTTTCCCGATAAGGAGAGAGAATGGAAGCATGGAAGACGTCGTCTATCTTCCAAGTAGGGGGAAGTTTGAGTCAGTAAGAGATGGGAGAGATTACTTGGGTAATTTCGAAAGGTCCTTCGCGTTGAGGGGAGAGCTTGCGAGAGTGGTAGCCAAGTTTTAGGTTTTTGTTGTCGAGCCAGACCTTCTGACCAACTTTCCAAGGGGTAAACTTGGTGGTGATGTGGGATTTCATGTCATCCTGTGCCTTCTGATGGGCGGCAAGGGCTTCCGTTCTGGCTTTGTCGAGCTTGGTAAGGTGTTGTTCGGCGGCCAGAACGAAGGTGGTTCGTGAGAGCGAGGGGTATGCACGGGGTTCATATCCATACATGAGGGAAAACGGCGATTGGTTGGTGACGGAATGGACGTTGGAATTGTGGGAGAATTCAGCCATAGGAAGGATAGAGGCCCACGTGGAGGGTTTTCCTTCGCAGAAAATCCGAAGATAGGTTTCAAGCTCTTGGTTGACTCGTTCTGTCTCTCCATCTGTTTGAGGATGATAGGCAGTGGAGAGGGTGAGGTCGTAATTCAAGAGGCGAGCGAGTTCTCTGACGAATGCGGAAGCGAATTGTGGTCCTCGATCGGAGATAAGTTTGTCATGGAGGCCGAATTGTGGGAAAATCTGTTTGAAAAATAGGGATGCAACCCCTTCGGCAGTAATCGTTTTGGAACAAGGGATGTAAATTACCCCCTTTGTAAGTCCATGGTCGACCACGACCATAATAGAATCATGGCCGTCGGAGGGAGGGAGGTCAGTAATGAGGTCCACCAAAATTTGTTGGAAGGGTCAAGTTGCCTTAGATGGAATAGGGGATAGGGGCAGAGTCATTGGGTGGGTTATGACCTTGTTGGCTTGGCAAGTAGCACAGCCGGCGATGAATTTTCGTGCAAAAGTAGCCATGCCAGGCCACCAATAATCGCGACAGAGGAGGTGAAGTAGTCAGAAGTAACCGGGGTGACCGGCTGCAGGTGAATCATGGATAGAGGTGACGAGCTCTCGCCGAGCATCGTCAGGGATGTAAAGGCGTCCTTGGAAGAAAAGGGATCCATCATGGAATTCCCAGTCTTTAGGGGATGCGCGAGGAAAAAGTGAACTGCCCTTTTGTAATTCCATCAATGCTTTCTGTACCAAGGGGTCGTTGGTGGTGGAATTAGCGATTTTAGTAGTGAGGTCAGCATCGATGACATTGATGAAATGCTCCGGGTCCAAAAGGGTGACATCTTGATTATCCTCGGTAGTATCCACGAAGTCCTTTCGAGAAAGGGCGTCAGCGGGTCCCATATAAGAACCAGGACAGGTGTCATAGAGGATGTCGAAGTCCTGGAGGAAGAGCATCCAGCGAGCGTGACGGCGGGTGAGTTTACAGGGTTGCTTAAAGTAGGCCAGATTCTTGTGATCTGTGATGATGGTAACAGGATGAGGAGTTCCGCTGAGGTATTGGCGCCATTCCTCAAGGGCCTTGATGACGGCGAGGAGTTCGCGGTCGTAGATGTCGTAGTTCCACTCAGTGGGGGAAAACGTGCAAGAGAAATACGAGCAAGGGTGAAGATCTCCGTTGGTGTCCTTTTGCATAAGGACGGTGCCGGCGCCGGTAAGAGAGGCATCGGTCATCACAGTAAAAGGGTGCTGGGGGTCCGGCATTTTGAGAACTGGCAAGGTGAGGAATTTCCCCTTTAGAGTGTCGAAAGCCCGCTGTTGTTCAAACTTCCATTCCCAGGTGGCGGATTTCCTGGTGAGAGTGATGAGGGGGGTAGCAATAGCGGAAAAGTCGGCGATGAATTTCCGGTAAAAGTTGCAAAAGCCGATGAATGATCATACGCCCTTGACAGAGGTGGGGGCGACCCATCCCTTGACGGCAGACAGCTTGGTGGGGTCCATGCGGATTTCGCCTTCAGCAATGATCATTCCTAAAAAATCGACAGATTTCTGGGAGAAAGAGCATTTCTCCAGCTTTAAATGGAGGCGTAGTTCGGCCATTTGTTCCAAAATGCGACGGGTTCGTTCATCGTGGAGGTCTTGGTCGTCCTTGGTGTGGATAAGAAGGTCGTCCATGTAGATGATAAGCCATCCTTCGGCCATCATATCGCCGAAGTAGTGGTCCATAAACGCCTGGAAAGTGGGCGGTCTGTTGCACATGCCGAAGAACATGATGAGTGGCTCAAAGAGACCGAATGGGGTGATGAAAGCAGCTTTCCATTGGTCGCCGTCCTTGATGCGAATATTGTTGAATCCCCAGTGGACATCCATCTTAGTAAAGATATTTGATCCGCAAAGCTTGTCCATAAGGTCCGGAATAAGCGGGAGGGGATAAGCATTCTTGACGGTATGTTCATTGAGGTAGCAGTAGTCTTGACAAGGTCGGAGCTTTCCGTCCTTCTTGGCGACAAAGAAGAAGGGGGCAGCTTGAGGGGATTTGGATGGGCGAATCGTTCCCTTGGCTAAGTGTTCCTCGATAAACTCTTTGCAAGCAGTGGTTTCGGCCAGATTAAGGGAGTACGGCTTCGCTTTTCGAGGAACGAACGAGTCCTTGAGCTCGATGGCGTGGTCAAAGTCTCAAGATGGAGGGATAAAACCATCCTCCGGTTCGTCGAATACCTTCTTGAAGTCCTTGAACGCATCGGGCAACACTACCTGTGGAGCCTTCTTTTGAGCTGCGATGGTGGTCGATAGGGTTACCTTCCGGATCACCTCTGGGAGGAGTTTGGCTTCTCTTGCTTTTCGTATGATACGCTGTTTGATGGCTCGCTGCCTAGCGTCGTAGTTGGCCTTGGATATATGGTCTGGATTTTTGTTGATGAAGCAAATAAGGTAGGCTTGCGCTTCCCTTAGCAGGTCGTCGTGTCGGCGAACTTTGGTTCCATGGTCGAATTCGATGGTCCGAGTAGTCCAGTCTATCTGGAGGTTTACCTTTGTGAGCCACGGCATTCCCAAAATGATGTTTTGGGATCCACAGTTGATCACCATAAGTTCCTGTTGATGTTCTGTGTCAGCGTAGCGCAAGGTGATGAATACCTTATAGTGGATTTCTCCAGACTTGTTCTTGGTTCCGTCTACATTCTTGGCTCCGATAGGTTCGGGGAGTCGAATGAGGGGAATTCGGTTCCGTACGGCGAAGTCTCGATCGATGAATGATCTGGTGGCTCCAGAGTTGATGAGGGTGGTGGTGGCGATGATTTCTCCTGTCCTTCCTGCATAAAGGGATATGGGGACGTGTATTGCCCTATCTGCAGGAGAGGATACAAAAACGGGAGCTATAGTTACAGGAGTCCTTGTCCTTGAGGTAGCAGACGTCGCTCTACTCCTCAATGCTGAAAATCCGCCTCATCTTCTT